>VYZP01075202.1:0-67467 GCA_013400635.1 Hypocryptadius cinnamomeus
CCTGTATCTTTTTTCTTTTTTTTTTAATATGTATTTGACAGAGGGAGTTTTTAATTTAACAAAATTATACTATTTTTGAAAAGAAAACCCAAACTATGCTCTCAGTTTGGATGACATCTCTCTTTAGAAAAGCACTTCAGTTCTTCATATTGAAGTTAGTAAGAGCACTTGATGGCTTTAACAGTTTTTATGTTTGAATTTACTTTGTACATGTATCTTGTGTGTATAGCTGCTTCTGTGGATCTTGGACATAGAGCTGGCACAGACATTTTACCTCTTACAAAGTAAAAAGACACCTTCCTTGGGTCATACACTCCTCATTCACACTGGTTGTGCTGTCAGCCCCTGGTGGTCTTACAGTGCAAGGCTGCAGACCCTCAGAATAACAGAATCATAGAATGGCCTGGCTTGGAAGGGACCTTAAACATCATCCAGTTCCAACTCCCCTGGCCATGGGCAGGGCCACCTTCCACTAGATCAGGTTGCTGAAAGCCACATCCAGCCTGTCCTATCCAGCCTTGAGGGTTGGGACATCCACAGCTTCTCTGGGCAAGCTGTTCCAGTGCCTCATCAGCTTCAAAGAAAGGAAATTTTTTCCCAATATTTGATCTAAAGTGACCCTCTTTCAGTTTGAAGCCCTTGCCTCCTCTCAGCTGCTGCCAAAAGATCTGGCCACAAAACAGAAGGTGTGCTGTGTGGTACTGCTCAGCCTCTGCCTTCAGAGTTCTGTTTCTTAAAACAGTAAACCTTGGTAGCAGTGTATTCTCCAGCATGTGATCCTGGAGCCATATACACAAAATCTACTGTGTGATTCTACACACAGGAATGTATCTTATATGGTCCTACCCTCGTGTTCCTTGATTTATGGATCTTTGCATAGCAGGATTACAGAAACTTTAAGGATTTACAAACTTATACACTAATTTTGTGGAAATACTAATGATGAAAATCTTGCAGTTACTTGATTACATAGTAGACAGTTTCTCAGAAAGAAGACATTACTGTGTTTTGAATGGTTTAAAACTTTCTTTACTTTATCCTTGATAAAGTTAAAGGAAAAGAACCAGTGCAATATAATTCTTGGAATCTTGGTTGAATTTTCTGACAACCCTAAAACTGCTTTGCACATGAACGTCTGGCGAGGGAAGAGAGATCAAACAGCAGCTAACCTTCTAATACAGTTATGGAGACAGGAGGAGTTGGATTTGGGAGTCAAACGTGATCAATATGGAAAGATTGTTGGTAAGTTTTATGATGCATGTGGAACTGTGAGCAGTCCAGTAAAATAATGACATTATTTGCTTTTGTAGTCTGAATTCTGATGACAGTAAATAACAACATTTATAGCTTTACACTATAATTCTTACCAAACTTGAAATATCTTCCATTTCATTTAATTTTTATTTCATTTTATTTATTCATCTATGGCATTTTCTACATCAGCTGGGAATGAACCAAGTATTGAACAGGACCATGACCAGCTTTTCTAATGCTGGACAGTTAAACTGCTTAATTTCTTCCACAAAAGGCATTGTGTTTTGTTCTGTGTTGTAAAAAGAAGTGTATTCTGTTCTCACAAATTTTTAATCATGCTAATTAAAATTTCCTGGCCCAAATTATGTTCAAACTCTTGGCCAAACAATCAAATTTATTTACATGGTGTCCACAAAGTAAGATGGATTTCCTCTAAGTTTGGGAACATACTACTACTTCATTCTTCTGCTCTGGTTTTATGTTTTTATATTAGACACCAAAAGACCTATTGCTACCAGCTTCCAGAAACAGCAAAAGGTCATTCCAGTGCCTGCCAGCTGTCCCAGTTTTGCCATCATGGAAATTTCAGAGAGCATACGGGCAAAAATTTATTCATTATTTTGCAAGCTAGGTAAGACAAATGAGTTGCTTTGTTAGTGTCATATTTGTCATTAAACTGAACTTATCAATGAAGTCACTATAAAAAAAACAAAGGAAACGTGATTCAGCATCAGTACTCTCTAATTAATAGATGCTTGGTTGTTATGGTTTTTTTTTCAAAAAGTCCCCTCTTCATTAGGATTTCAAGACTTCCCCACTACTTTGCTGCCCCTACCACCAGGAAGAATTTTCTTAGGACTAAACCTAAAATTTGCTTGAAATACTCTGCAATTTATTTTCCTACACACAATATCTCCTTCATAAATTTTACACTTGTACATTTATTTCTCTAGATTGAGAAAGATATTACTCACTGATTGCATTTTCTAACATAATCTCTAGTTATTCTTGTTTTTTCTGTAGTCGTTCCAATGTAATCAAATTCTTCTTGGTCTGTAGTGTACCAAATCTGAACACAGTAGCAGCAGAAGCCTCACAGCCAAATAGAGTTATGTTACTCTACACATCTTGTAAATAGACATTCAGACATAAATGTAACAATAGCTGTATTCCTAGTGGCATGATATTCAACTTAGAATGTTGTACAGGTGGCTATTCCTACAGTTAGAATTTTCTATTTGTCCTTACTGAATTAAATTCTGTGTTTTTAGATAGTTTTTCAGAGTGGCAAGATTAATTTGCATTTTAATATTTTCTTTCAAAGTGTGGCAGTCCCTCTTAATTTTTCATGGTTTGTACACTGAATATGAATACTCATTATACCCTTGTCTTAAAACCTAGACTGAGCTCAAGATAAGTGATAAATTCTTCCCCATCCATGAGATTTTTTTTTCTGTCTGTAGACAAAAGTTGGATCTTAGTTTTCAGTAATTCATGTTGGATATTAAATTTTTTTTCTGTTAACATTTAGCTGCATAAACATTATTTATCTAATTATTTGTTTCATGAGGTTTTTTTAGGCTTATTTTTGTTTTCATGTCCATCCTCTGCAGGTTCAAAGATAATCAGTGATTGTTCTGAGGTTGCTTCTGCCAGTTCTCTGCTTTACCTAGAGAATGAGCTGGTTTGAAAACATCCTTAGTTCCTCCAATAATCTATAGCTACTTGCTCCTCTGTTGTAGGAGTTCCAGGCTCTTGCTAAATTTAGTAGTGTTAATTATATTAAATGTTGGATCGCAGTTGGATTCTTTACTAAAATAAAAAGGCATAAGGTTTTCTTTCAGCTTTCTTCTATATTCACAGATATCCTCCATGTTAGTTATATAAATACATTGTACTGTCTCTTGTGAAGTACTGAAATTATATGAAAGTTGACAATAACATATGGACATATTTTACAGTCTTTTGTCAACAACATTTTTTTTAATTAAGTGCCATTATCATTCAGTGTGCAAAAAAAAATGAAACATAGTCTCAGCAACTGTACTTCCTTACCTTTTTCTTTTACACATACTGGGAACATTTTTTAAAGATGGAGTCATGATGCTCAAGGCATTATGCTGAAGACAATAATCTACAAGATGGAGGGACATTACACAGCTTTGGAACAAAGCACTAGTATAATTTTCCTGTTGGCTGCTTCACAGTTAAACCAAACTCTTTGTGTGCTGAACTGCTGTTCAAGAACCTGTGATCAGTAGGCTCAACTGTTTGTCTGCTTTAGTAGAAATCAAACCCTTACCACAACAATGTAGCATCCAAATGACTGGAAGGCTGACAGAGCCATTCATAAGTAAAGATTTTAGTACAGAGAGAGTGTATTATAGAGAAACAGGGTTTTTTTATCAGCAAAAAATGCTCAGGATCAAAAGTGATTGACTGGTGTATGTATGATGAAGATTTTTGCATGTGTTTTTATGACAAATAAGGTTTCTAGAATATTATATTTTAAGATAAATTCATCATACTGATGTGATTAATATTCTTTTAGGTTTTGAAAATTTGCCTGGCTTATCTGCTAAGGATTTGGTTACACTTGCTATTATACAACGTTATATTGACTTTAAAGTGAGTATAGTTCAAGCAAACAATACTATTGTACCTGCATTCCAAAAATAGCAAGTATATCTCAGGACACAACAAACAAATAACCCTTCAAAAGCTGTCCCCTATGTCACAAGTCACCTATAATTTCGCATAGTGAAAGCCAGTATTCACCAGCAAAAGAAACAATCCCACCTCCAACATTGCATCAATCCCCATCTTCTCGCTTCCTATTGCTACAGATGTTTGTGTCCATGCAGCAAATAAGACTAGAAACTAATGCTAGTTAAAAATAACTCAGAAAAAAATAGTTTTAACTGTTTGCCAGATCAAGACAGGAATGTGGCAGGAGTAAGAAATTGGGGAAGGACTGGACAGTAGGACTGTGTCCTTGCACAGCAAGGTCAGATTAAGGAGACACTATTAAAAATTACATTAAAACCACATTTTTATAAAGTTGTGCTCTGCTATCTTTGTCTCCACGTGCAGTATCCATCCATCCATCCATCCATCCATCCATCCATCCATCCAGTGTAAAGTTAAGAATAATGTGCCTATAGGGACTGCAGCAGAGTAACAAGCTTTGTGAGAGCTGTGTTGCTCAAAAGATGCTTTAGTTTATGATAAATTTGTGCTCAGGAAGGAAGTCTGTGAGAGCTTGCAGTGTTCAGGAAATAGCAAGACTCAGCCTTTGGCTGATAATT
Source organism: Hypocryptadius cinnamomeus (assembly GCA_013400635.1). NCBI lineage: Eukaryota > Metazoa > Chordata > Aves > Passeriformes > Zosteropidae > Hypocryptadius > Hypocryptadius cinnamomeus. Next base: position 4,563 of record VYZP01075202.1, read on the forward strand.
CCAGCTTCTCTTGATGGCTTGTGTTGCAGTTTGCTCTAATAATGTCTGCAATTTGAGATTTTAAGAAGTAGGAAGTAGGACTCAACACTTTGCTCTTGTAAATTGGTATCTTGAAGCTATTCCTTCAGAATTTCTGTAGTTATCAGCATTCTTGTTCCCCTCTTTGAATCAGGTTTGGTCTTGGGAAGGCTTAGGGAGGCTTATCATGACTGAATCTGGCATAGTAGTAGTGCAGTCTAACCTTGCATAAAAATTTTAAGTCAAACACAAATAAGGAGAGAGATGGTTGCTCTGTTTTATTTTGAATAATTGGAACTGAAGAATGTGATTAATACTGAATCATATGGTGTATGTTTCACACACAGGTTGGAGAGGTTTGGAGTGAAATATCTGCAGAAATAAAAGAAGAATTCAAGCCTGTTACATCAGATGAGAGAACCTTAAAACTTCTTTCAGAGGTGTCAGAAAATACTGGAAAAATGGTTGTTGCTCTGCAGACTGAAGTGCTTGAAAGACAACACCACCAGGAAATCCAGGAAGAGAAAAAAACTTACAAGGAAGTAAGACAAAGGAGTATTTCAATAAGGAAAGCCCACCTAGGCTTTTTTTCCCATTCATATGCAGATTTTCTTATTATATAATGTTGAGAATCCTGTATGTGAACACTGCTTGAAAAGTTTGCGTCTGTCTCAGCAGCCAAATTTTAACTTTAAATTAAATTAGGTTAACCTCAGTCCTCCCAGCTTCTATAAATTCCACAGTATTTAGAGAGCAACATGAAAAAATGAAGCAGTATCATCAGTGATGCATCAGCAATGGGGTAACGAGAAATGATCATTATTTTACTATAGAGTTGCTCCTGTGTTCATCTGTAGCAAATAACAATACAAAGTACCTATTACAACTACACCTGCTTCTTAAAATGAAATATAAGTCTCTATTATAAGCTCCCTTACTGAATATTCACAGGCCTTTATTACTTCAGAAAGTAGGGCTTTGTGCTTCCCAGCATGCTGAGAATGAGAAGATATAGACATTTTCCAGCTTTGGTTATAAGGCAAGCATTTCGTGGTTTTGCTCATCTGTTGTCTCACCCTCTCCTGCTTTCTGAGAAATAAGAACACTTGGTCTGTAGTCTGAAATCTCATGCTAGTGTTTTTGAGGGATTGTCCTGCATTATGATGACAGCACTTTTGTCACCTGAACTGATTCTGTCTCTTTTATTCAGCATTTGAGAGCAAAAATATACAGAAAGTATTCCTGAAAGAGCTGGGCCTCATCCAACAACATACATGTTGGAAGAGAGGAAAATTAGTTTGCACAAAAACCTCTTTGTTTATAAGGGCAGTGCATAAGGGCAGTTTTTAAAGGGCAAGTACTTTACTACATTATTGTCCAATCTAAGGTGAGAGGGATGAGCTAAGGTAGCCAAAGGGGCGGAGGTGAACGTTCTTTTCAAATGGCACAAGCAATGAAATCAGAAGAGATCTGATACCAGCATTGTGTTGCATGCTGTAAATCTCATTCATATTACAGATCCAAGCTGCCTATGCACAGAGAGAAGTGATAAATAAATCTTGGGAAAATTTCGTGGCTCGGACATCAAACTATGAGGCATTGAAGGTAAGAAACCTGATGGAGCAAAAAACTTACAATCTTGATGTTGTCATAATAATTGTGAAGTTCCAAACACGTTTCTTAATGAATTATAAGGATATTGAAGTAGAAATGATAGTAAATTTTATATTCGCACAGACATAGAAGAAGTAACCATAAGGTATATTAGAAAATTTACACAGTCTTTGATTCTTCTGACTACAATCACAAACTGGGAATCAACATTGTCACTTGCAACTGAGGAGTAGGTGTATATATGTGTATTTCTTCCAAAACTGTTGAAACTATGAGTCTGTTCATTCTTACTTTTCTTTATTTTTTCTAATTCTTCGTTCTCTTTTTTTTTGTACATCAAACATCTTTCAAGATGGGAAATATTTTATGATGAAAGGAGTTTCTTCTAGCAATATTTGCACTTTCCCAAAACAACATAAAAATATTAGAGTCCTGGTTTCACAACCAGAGTAAGTTGGAAAATGAATGAAATCAGACTTAAAAGAAAAACTTTGGCAGCTAAATTTAATTTTTCTTCATTTCCCAAAGGACTTGCAAAGGAGAACAATTTTCTTTCTATGCAAGCATCTCCCTGGCCTGTGGAAAGATGTATGCTAGAATTAGAAATGAAAAAGGGACAGAAGAACTACAGACTCAGTAGTTTTAACTGAGTCACTGGGAAGCAGTTTTAGGCACATGAGGAGGAAGGAGATTGGTATAGACTGTCATGAATTTACCAAGGACAAATCATGTCTTGCCACCATAGTTGCCTTCTGTGATAAAATCATTTGTTCTGGAAAAAGAGGAAGGGGGATGCCTATTCCCTTGGCTTTAGCAAGGTTTTCAGCATGGTCATGTGTAGCAGTCTTGTAGTCCAAATGGGGATACATGGACTAGGTTACATACAGCTCAACCACAAGCTGTGGGAAAAACTGGCTGGACTGATGGGCTCTAAAGGACAGTGGTCAGTGATTGAAGTTTAACTAGTGGTCAGTTTTGAGTGATATTTCTCTGAGTTAATTATAGGGTTGATAATATAGTGTTGATTTAATCTTTTCATTAGTGACTTGGATATTGAATCAGTATCTGTCCTCATCTAGTTCAAAATGTGAATGCCCCATCCCAGGAAATGTTAAAGGCCAGGTTGGATGGGGCTCTGAGCAACCTGGTCTAGTGTCCCTGCCACATGGCATGGGAGTTGGAACTAGATAAACTTTAAGGTCCTTCCCAACACAAATCATTCTGTGGTTCTGGAGTTCGGTGACACGGAGCTGGAGGAAACAATCCATCTGCTGGGAAGGCAGGGTTGCTGTTGAGAAGCTGGGCGGATGGGCTGATCAAAAGCTCATGAATTTCAGGAAATGAAAATGTGAAGTCATTCACCTGGGATGTATTGAGATTGTGTTTAGATGCCTCAGTACAGCTGGGTCTGCCTGGAGGGGCGGCTGTGTGCTCTGTGTGGGGTGAAGGCTGACTGTGAGGCAGCAGTGTGCTCTTGTGGCCATGAAGGCTCACAGCACCAAGGGCTGCATTGCACAGAGCGCAGCAGTCAGGGATTCCCTTCCCACCCTTGCAGTGTCACGCCCATTTATTCTGGTTTTGGGTGTTCAGTACAAGAAAGAGTCAAAAAACAGGGGGAGGGTACTTAACAATTAAAGGCAAATAGAATTATAACCTGGTTTATTTTGTCATGTTGTTTGTATGTTTTCAAATGAGTACAAATGACACAATTAATGTAGATTAAAACAATTTTACCTTTTTTTCTGACTATCTTTAGAAAGCAAAAAGGCTTCAGGAAACATTAATGGAGGCTTCCAGATCTGAGATAGAGATTGAAAATGCACCAGCCCAGTCTGCTGAGATTCCAAAACTCCACTTAACAGTAAGTAATCCTTAATAACACTGCTTTATTTTCACTAATAGATAAGTGGTATGGGGTTTGTTCTGGCTGTATACATGCTGGTGCTTACGCTTTCTTTAGTAATGTTTATGTTGACAAGCTCCAAGTACATAAGAAAGAATTTGTATTTTCTGCAAATTGCCGTTTCCTGTTCTGACGTAGCCTTACACAAGCACTTGGCCAGTATGAGATTCAGATCCGCAGATTACTCTGAAAAAGTGTGGGCAGGATGGGCCCTATGCTACGTGACGTGTACCTGTCGTGAGACAGCCATTTATGAAAACCTTGCTTGACCTTGCAGGTCAAGACCTGCTCCTTTCATTGCTGAATACATCTGGGCAATCTTTGATATGTCCATTGAGGTGTCCTTTATCAGTAGTATGTCCCTGACTGCCTGCAGATACACCACTTGTTGTATCTTCAGAAACCATTTTGTTCTCATTTCTATCCGTTAATTGAAGTGTGAGAAAATAAAAAGCCTTTGTTAAGATCTAATTCACACCTAACAGCATATTTAGATGTTGAGTTTTGACAAAACATGGGAGAATCTTCAGTCTAGCCAATAAACTCTTTTTGAGCTAACTGGATTATTTCTGTGTAAGCATCACAGCTGAGGAGGATTTAAGGGGGATAGTTTATTTGTTGCTTATAAGTTACTCTTACATGTGAGGAAAAATGAAAAAAAATAAACATGAGGTGCTGTTTTCAAACTTGTATGCAGACAAGAGATTCTGTTTTGGGTGCTCTGGCATGAATAATAATGAAAATTAAGGTGGCTTCAAATTGAAAAAGAAAAGAGGAAGTTCATGTTTGATGTGATGGAGAAGCAAGGAACCTAATAGGAAGCAAGGGGATTGTCTCAGAGTGCTGGACTAGGATTTTTCCCACATTATCCTAAACTTTAGAAAGATATGGAGGGACACATCTGGGAATGCAAGATGAAGTAGGCTGGAACAATTATTTAGGTACTTGCATAAACAACAGTGAGACTGTTAAGCAGCAATATTTTGCAGAAAGTATCTGAAAAATTTTGATATAAGCATGAGTAATCTGGAAATTGTTAGTGGAGAGAAATATATTGTCAGATTTTATTTTAAAGGCTTGACCCTCAAGCCATGAATGTTCATATCTTAGACGGAGAGGATTTAACAAGAAAATACCTTCATGGTTCTACAACAAATATTTCAATAACTGTAGATAAAAACAAGGAAAAGGTTAGTCCATTTTGCAGAATAGTTGTATTGACAAAACAAATGCATCAGCAACATCATATAACATTCCTTAGGTACTTTGCTTAGGAGAATTACAAATGACAGACGTGGCTGGAAAATTTTTTAATGCAACAATCTGCCAAATACCCTCAGCAGGGAGAGATGAAGATTAAGCTAAGATGGTTATTGCAAACCAGTCAAGGTCAACTAATCAAACATGTGAGCTACATGCATGCAAGGAGTTACTTTTTTGTTTTTAGTAGGTCATAATTAGGAGACAGAGCTGTCACTCAGGGATATTTATTCCAAGACCCCAGCCTATTCAGTACAAAGAGTAGTAATGAATCTGAAAAGGGTGTGTGTCTTTCAGTCTTGGAGATTTTCTGGAGCAGTCGTTCTATGCAATTTCATTTTGAGAGAAAGAGGGCCTGGTTTTTTTTCTTTTCTTATTTGGAGTAATAAATAATAATGTATAGTGAAATTCTGAGGCCACAGACTGTGGCTGACATCCTATACAAATCCAAATAACATTGTTATTTGGAGAATAGAAGCAAACTTCTATTGGATAAAGGCTTGATTTTATTTTTTGCAATTAATAAATCATAACATGAAGGCAGAAAAGCAGAGCAGGTAAAGTACCCACTCTCTCTCCTTTCTTTTGTATTGGTGGAAACAAACTGTGAATTTAGTATAAAGGATAGCTTTAGTGGCCCTCAGAAACCTCAGCAGGCATCTCCACCAACTGAATAATATTTTTTAAAGGCAGTTCATGATTTAACTCTCATTTTAAATGCTAGCATGAGAGTCAAGCAATGTATTTATTTTGTATTTCAGGTCGGACCTGGTCGCTTTGTAACTGTGAAAAGTGTACCTCATCAGCAAGGCCCACTGGCTAATACAGACCATGCTCATAGAAAGTCCTTTGTTTGTAGAAGAGCCTAAGAAATGATCAAAAGAGATAAAAAACAACTCAGTCAAGAAACGATCGGTACCTGTAGAATAGATGCTGTACCAAAGAGTGGTATATTAATATGTAGTTACCTATATGTAGATACAAGATAAAATTTGTTTTTGATTACTTGAAAAATTGCTTAGAACATCAAAAGAGTAAAATTATATTTTCCCTTAATTAATATAATGTGGGGATGTTTTATTAAGAAAGTCCCCTGTACAGTATGGTAAAAAGGTATGTTAGTCTAGTGACTTTGTGTGCTAATATCCACTGTCAGCAGGTCCACTGTTTTCATTTCCATCTCTTCCTGACACATTCCATACATTGCAGTTTAAGCATCTCATTGAACAGGGTGATAAATCTTCACATAAACACATTTGATTCTTCGTTTTCCTGAATACCATACCCACATAGTTTTTGTCCAAGCCCGTTTTGTTTCTTGAATTGCCACTTTTAGCATCAGGACTTCTGACATCCCAGTTTTCATCTAAACACTCACTAAGGACCTTGTTTGTGCAGTTTCTCCCAGCCTGTTGGAGAGGCCTGCTGCAATGTCCTTCTCCATTTGGGTTGCTGACAGCTCTTTAACTGATCTTATTAATCTAATAATTGTTGGGTTCTTATTCCCATTGTCTCCAAAAAGAACTAATCTTCTTTCATCTTGGTATCTCTAGAATGCCAACACGAACTGGTGAGTAGCAGACCTTTGTGTAGATGACTCAATTGCTGAGCTATTTTCTTTTCTAATTTGGTCAGTGCCAGAATTCGCTGTTACAATAGCACAAGACTCCCTGAGGCTCTTCATTTTAAAACCAGTTGCTGTCCAGTGCTAAGGCATAAATTTCCGTGACATTGCAAGCTTTTATGCTGTGACATACAAACTGGCACTTAGTTTGCCATTTTTGCCTGTCAGCAACATCTTGAGAAAAGCACAAACTTTTGCTTTTTTAGCTGCCAGCTTGAAAAAAAGGAAATAAATTTGAGCTAGACGTACTCCAACTCATGCTTTTTTACTTCATGAAAGAGGGATGGGATGAGTGTGTGTATAAGTGTATCTTCAAAATGTTTGTCACATCACAAGGCAAACATGGAAGTGGTGGCATTAAAAATAAAGGCAAATAGTTTTGTTTCAAAATTGATTACCTAAATTCTATAAAAAGAAGAACCCTAAGAAAATAATGAAATAAAATAAAACATATGTATGAAAAATTATATTTGAAGTTTAGAAAAATCTCTATATATGCATTTTCCAAAAATCAGAAGGATTTTTCTTATGGGCAGGTCTGTTACACCCTTGTTGAGTAAGAAAGTCATCACATTCTAGAGTAGGAACATCATCTAATACTTAGAGAAATTAAATTGAGTTGTGCTAATTTAACTTTTTATGGTGACCCTTTGCTGACTGATAATTTTTAGCTATAACCTAATTTAATTATGACATTTTCCCAAGACTATCTGTATAAAGTTTGTTTTATTAAACTAGCCTATTTGTATTTCTTGCCTGCCGACAAGAGAGGTTAGCCAAGGTATATAAAGATTCTCTAACTGAAGTCCTGTGTCAAGTAGCCTTGCTCAGTTTTTGTTTATATTTCTCTGACAGCTCTGCAGCAGCCTTGCTGCTTTATTAGTGGTTTAGAGAATGTATGGTCTGTTGTCTTTTTACAATTAAAACCAAATTATACATATTTTACTAGGAGACCAAGGACTGTGACGATTGGAGGGGTTTTTACATGCATTTTTACATGCACATACGTGAGTGTGTAGGTGACTCATTACTACTGGGAGCAAGGCACAGGCCCATTAAAAAAATGTAGTGGACATGTAAGTCCTTCCAATTTCTGAGCAAAAGCTACAGTAATACACTGTAGCCAAGGTATGGATAAAGAACCATTAACTGGAAATCAGTTTTGCTTTTGCAAAAACTTTAAATCAGTCACAAAGTGAGCCCCATGGCATTCTCCCACAACTGTATTGTTTCTGCTGCAGACACCCTGGCTGCAAATGAGTAGCTGCAAATGCAAATGCTCTTGGTAATGAGGCGTTAATGTTAATTAATAATGACTGGAGAATGAAGGGGACAGAATTTTCCCAAATAGTTACATTTATCCTTCATAAATCAGTACTAACACAGGCAGCACAGCAGCACAAACAGCATTTGATTTTGCCAGCCAGCCATGGAGCGTAGTTTGGCTGTTGCAGGGGGGAACAGACAACACCCAAGAAGCTGGGCTGCTGTCGCTGCTGTAGCCCAGGGATGGAAAAAGAGGGGGTAGTGGTGGAAGAAAAAATAGTCCAATTCACTGTTAATCCCTCATGCTGACATGCCATTAGTCAGCTGTGGCTTCCTACAGCTCTCATAGATGTACACTGTAGCACGTCCACCTGGAATTTGTTTTGCTGCTGCTGCTGTGACCTGGGGTTCATAATCACCTGCCCCTTTGGCAGACACCACAGCGTGACCATAGCAATTGATTGTTCAAACATTCTGGAAACAGTTATGGTGGATGCTAAGCACTTTTGTGTCTTATAGAAAACTAAACTTAAAACAGACTTAGTGCCTGAAGAAGGATGAAGCTTTTAAAACTGCATAGGATACCTTGCTCTGGCATTCAATTAAAAGACCACTAATAGAGGTAACAATCTATTTAAAATGTTATTATACTTTAACACTTTTATAGGTGATCAATGTAGGTGAACAAGGGGCATTTTTTTATATTGTTTATGCCAGTTAAAACTTCTGTTGTAAATGCAATGCAGTACACAGCTTTATAAACTGGATACTGCTGGGACAGGTTAGATAATTGCTGTCAAACTGCTGCTCATCATAATGTATCAATTCCTGAAGCTGCTGTGTTTGGGTGTGTAATAACTCCATTTGCTCAAAAATGTTATTTATATCAGGAACTTAAAGTGATGTTCATGGGTCAGAAAAATCTCTCACTACTTTTGTACCCTCTCCAGAATACTGTAGGAGATATATTTTAGAAGATGCAGTTCAATATTGTGTTTACCTAAGTGAACATTTGCAAATCTATGAGACATGATGGATATTTTACAAACTATATATTAGCTAGGCATGATGTGGGATGGATTTGTTTTTTCTTATGAAGGTTTATATGCCATTACAGCATGAGTACTATATCCTAAAATAATTTAAACTACCCGTAATCTCATAAAAGGCTAAAACACAACAGGGACTGAACAAGCTGCATTGCCCAAGGAGTAAAGCAGAGAACAGTCAGCATTTCTCAGCATTTTTATGCTCAGAAGAATTGGATTAAGTAGGCAGTTGATCTCCTAGAATTATTTTCTCCATGGTCAGTGGTTTATACTGAGAGCAGCAGTTGAGTCAGCCTGTCCCTGTTTTGAACCACTTGGCACACGGGTCCTGTCTCAGCTGCGATGTTGCTGCGATGACGGGGATGGACTTCATCACCTTATTTACAGACTTGTGTAAAGCATGTCATATAGTAGTGGCTTATCAAATAACATGTTAATAGACAAGAAAACTACTGCTATTCAGACCTTGCTGCTTAGAAAAATACTTTAATTAATCCATAGCTTAGACTAAGCAATGATAAAATACAACGTCTAGACTGCACAGGACATTACAATGAGCATAATCCTTCCCTTTAGCTTAATGTCTCACCTCTTTCTTTTTTTTTTTTTTTTTCCCAGTTCTTAAGGTTAATAGTATGTGCAAGACAATGTATAAAATAAATTTGTTCACATTTTCTCTGTTGTATAATGTATAAAAATATTTTGGGTTTCCATCAAAATTAACTTTTAAAAAGAGAATAATTGGAAAATACAAGACTCTACAAAAATATGACACATCCAGGCTTTAAAGTTTATGTGGGAAAACAAAGGTGTTGACTCAGAACACATTCACACATGGAGGGAGGAAAAGGCAAGCTTAGTAGACTGCAAGACAGGAAAGCAAAAGGGACAGTGTGGGGGTTCATGTACTTATCAGTTTAGGAGTGATTAAGTACTTTGTACAAAAAGAAAAGAAAAAAAAAAGGATTGCACCATGCCAAAGGATTTGTCCAAACATCTACAATACACACTGTACTCCTTTGTACTCCTTCATTTTGATGTTGTCTTAAGTATCTTCATTTTCTCCCCTTTTGGCCTAAAATGGGTTGGTGAAAGCGGACCCTGCAAGATTATGAAAGACAGGTAGTTATTGTCCAAGCAATATGTTCGAAATGCTATGATTCAATAATCTGCATGTTCATTCCAAGAACCTGAATCATCTGACCGGGTAAATCAGAAAAAAGCCTGTTGCTGAGGAGGAACGGGGGCAAGAGATCTAGGACTGGTTAGTAAGATGTAAAGTCACCTACATGATCTCAGTTCAGACTCAGACCTGATCATCATGACCTGAACCTGTAACTGTTCAGTGATTCACAGTGACCATGGCATCACATTATATGTCACTAGTTTTACTAGGAAAAACAGGGCTCAAACCATCAGGGATTTGAGCTTCTCTTCTGCAGAACGATGATTTCCCAAAGCTGAGACTGAACTCCTAATAGGTAAGGAAATACTGAACTCCTAATAGCTAAGGAAACTTTCAGTATTATCATTACTTATCAATGTATTGTCATTTTTATACACACAGTGATAAACAGAATGCAGCATCCATTTCCACACACTTCCACATGCATACCCAGTATTTTTTACACTTTGTTAAATACAGAAATGTAGTACTCTAACTACAAGTGTCTCGTGTATTGTGAAAGCAACTACCATTGAAAGATGCAAATACTTTTGACAAGCAGAGACAGAAAATTGGAAATTAGTATATTGACTTGTCTAAACAAGGGTGAGGATGGAGCATTAGTTCAGTTTAATATTAGTACCATATCCTATAACTATAGTTACCTTCTAAAGTTCTGTGTGAGTACGTGGAAGAATATTTGGGAGATGTTAATTGTCTTCTTCCCATTCCATGGGATCTTGAGAGCACACAGTCTACATACATATCCCAGAAGTTCTGGGCTAAATCATTGAAGAGTTCATTGTGCTTGGGCTTAGGGGATTCCTTTAGGAACATCATGAAGTCCCAGAGAGCAATGACTGTATCTGCTACCTTGAGTTTCTTCATTTCCACCAGCCCATGGGATGATACCTCCCAGCACTGATGGTCAATCTCACGCAGGCTTGGAGGAGTTTCTTTTTGGTACTCTAGATTGGCATAAACCAAATTCACTAATAACATACAGCCCAGCTGAAGATACCACCATCGTTTCCATACAAATTCCATACTTGAAGAAGATACCTGGAAAGAAATTAATAAAATCACAGTGATTCTGACGTTATATGGTTCATTGTCACATAACTCTCATGGGTACCCCAAGAGATAATTTATACATATATTCAGAAAAATCCTTTTTTTCCAAACTGTAGAATAAATACCAGTCAATGAACTCTAATGCTGGAAGCTAGGCTTGCACCTGGAAATTGTTAATGCCATTTAGAATATGAAAACCCAAAGCAAAAAGTTTGAAGTGGCCATAGCCAATGTCAGAACTGCTCCTTGAAACCAGCACTTCTTCCCTTACTCTCCTGTGCTTGTATTGTCAGTAAAATCAGGTTAATATCAGATGCTTAAAGAGTCCTAGTGGTATGCTATTTTAAGTTACTGCAAACAAATAACAATTATAAACAGCCAGTCTTTCATGGAAAGTCTGACTCAGAAGGATGGTAATGAAGGAATGGTACATCAGACTGTACAGTGTATTGGGTGACTGTAGGCATGTTATGAACTCATTCGGCAGCTGTTGCTTCCAAGAATGGAGGAGGGAAAATTCCCTTCTGGCTTATATTAGAAAATTAAGTAAGATTTTGGCATTATTTGGCATTATTATTTCTAATATATATGGAAAACAGAGAAGGTATCTGGAGAATTGGAGATGGAAAGAGCAATAAAACAGGAGGCATAATAAGAACTTAAAATGCTACAGAATATGTGTCCTTTACTATACAGAGATTTCCCCTGGGAAAAATGCAGTCTTCCTATGATGTGTATTCCATATCCTTGAATCAAGTTTAGACAGAACAGCACTAAAACACCTGATATTTTTTTTACCAGCCCTTTCTATCAAGATAAAGTGCAGAGGAACAGGAGAATAAACATAAAGAGGAAACCAAACAAAAACGACAAACATAAGAAGGAGACTGAAGAAAAAGAAGACAGTCAAAACATTCACACAGTGCCCCTTGTTTTGGTATCCTAAATCAATTCCATTTTAAGTAGTTGGTGCCATGTTTATTCCCAAAGTTTCCAGTTTGGAGTGTAAAATACAATTACAAAAATGATGTGAGGTTTTGTACAGAAAAAAGGCAACATTTTGAGCAGCTGTGCAAATTTTACTGGGAATTTGGCCAGAATTGCAAGTGTGCTCTTCCACTCAAAATATCTCTGGGCACTGTCAATATTAAAAGTTAGTCTGTGATATCTTCAAAGTGCTAACACACTGACATCTTTTCTGCAACTCCTAGTGATGCAATTAAAGAGAGAATAATCCATAGATCATACAACATTATGTGGAATGTCTGTAAGAATACGGAGTTGAGGTGACACCATGGAGTTCACAGTCACACCAAACTGGGTCAGGAACCAGGACAGCTTGAAATAGGCCTCTTTGCTGTGGCCTCAGGGTCCTGGGATGATTTTTAGTTTGAATGTGTAATCACACTGCTGCAGCCACCTGAGGTCCCTAGTCAGGTATTCCTTTACTTCAGCTTCAGAACCCAAGGATCTGAGCCAGACAGATACCCTCCAACCTAGCTCCTTTATAAAAGCCTGGGCCAGCTACATTTCAGCAGGCAGCAGGATTACCTGCCTCAGCATCCTGAGAGTTTATCAGCATGCATTAGTTTTCTTCTTTGGGTTCTTAGAAAACTGGTTCCAGCAAACAAGTAGGGATGGAAATGCTTCTCTTCTTGCTTCCACTTCACTAGGCACCAGCATTCAGAGGAAGAACACATTGGCAATTTCCCACAAAGTAGGAAAATGGCAGCTGGGAAACAACCAACATTTTGAGTTGTTCTGATTTCATGTTTTAATCCAGCTAAAAACTGAAAAGCTAAAGGTCCATTTGAACAGCACAAACAGGAACAGAGACCACAACAAACCTCAGAGACTTTGAACTAGTACCTCCCACTATTCAGTACAAGAGAGAGGAATTTCACAAAGGCAGTAACTAAAAAGCCACAGCAGAAGCTGTACTTACAGTATTTAAGCGAGGAGATGGAAAACAGTAGCCTTGAAATACAGAAGTCAGCCACTTGGAGATAAAGACATTCATGAGAGGGCTGCAAGTGCCTGGCAGCTGCTGGATGCTCCGAGGATGCCGAGGTTACAGTGCACAGGGACGACTCTGCCACTGGCAAAGCAGCAGCAGCAGCAGCTGAACTCAGGTCTGGGGAAGGGTGGAGGGAGCTGTGGCAGCCCCACCTCTCTCTGCAGCAGTGCCCAGTGTCAGCCCAGGCTGGGCTGGGGCCTCACCTGGAGACACTGCCTTCGGGGGTGGGGGTGTCTCGGGTGAGGCAAGAGGAGGGGCAGAGGGCTGTCAGAGGGAGGAAAACATAATGGATTGCAAACCTTTCTCCTAATCAGGAACATGAACACTCTCATTTAATAAACTCCCATTCATAAACCTAAGTTTCCATGCATATTCCTGTTTGCCCACCGGAACATGCAGGGACAACGTTCAAAGCAATGAAAAAGAACAAATATGTGGTAAAATTGGGTCTGTTAAGATTTCACAACATGATTTGGTGGAGTTGAACATGACAGGAACAGTCAGTTTTTTTCAAGTAGAAATTTAGTAATTTCTGTCAAAAACCAGTATATACACTGCTTAAACACAAATGCAAATCTGCTCTGAAATGACAGTGTTCACAATAATTATGTATCTTCTGGAAGCCTTACCAACTAAGCTATGTCAAGACTGTTTCAAAATCTTGCTTCAAAAAGTATGCCATGTTTGAACCTACACAACTAAATAGAAGGAAATATCTGGAAGACTGGAATATAGTTAGCTTATCTCTGAACTCATTGTATCATTGAAAGGAGCTAAAGCTCTATTACATGTAATTATTCCTTGAAATTCTAAGGCAGTTTTCATAAAAAAGAAATTAAAGCATTAGAAAGACTTCACAAGGAACCTACTTTTAAGCGAGCTCCCTTGTATCACTAATGAAAACCAGCATTCAGTGGGTTTTCAAGTTAAGAAAATTTTCCCTTTTTTTTGCTTTATGCACTATCATTTATTAGTGCTGTCAGTTGTTGCTGTCGAGGCGGTCACGACACAAAGCAGAGACCACAAGCAGTCTCAGATGGCAACTCTTTATTATCCAACTTATTATGGCTGACCTTTTATACGCTTTCTAATTGTTTATACTTCTTCTACCCTAACTATTGGCCACAATAAATCAACATAACATCATTGGTGAAAAGTTACAGTGACTTCAACTAACTTTCCAAAAATGCTTTGTCCAGCTGCAAAGTTCTCTTCTTATCTTTCTTCAATTCCTCACTTCTCTTGATCTCCTTGGTTACAGCCTAGCCCCTTCCACAGTCAGTCTCACAGTGAAACTGCCAAAATGTCAAAGGCATTTAAAGGCATGTAAAGAGGTGGGTAGTTCCACAGCTGCTTGGCTGTGGCATCAATCCCTTCTCATTTCATTGCCACTTAAAACATCTAGGTGTAATAGCACAAGCTATTGGTGCAAACACAGTGGTTTCCTTCTACTCCAACAGCCACTGAAGGCAGCCCTTCATCATATTTCTTCATCTTACAGATTCATTTTTATCACTCTCCTCTTGCTTTTCCTTTTTCTAGTTAAATCCAACATTTTTAGTCTTAAAACAAGGTACTTGCAGAACACACCTATAGAAATCAAAGTGCTGAGGAATAGATTTTTGTTGGGAAAATATTTTCAAATAAAAATACCTCTTTTTAAAATGCCACCTCGTCAAAAATGTTCTCTTCGGAATCTACATGAAGACTCATTGATAATATCTAAAAAATCACATCTCTAAGTGAAAAGGGTTCTGAAGGCTGACTTCTACATTTTATTTTCCTTTCTGATGTTATCCACTTTGTCAGTCATGCACTGAGGGATCATCACCTGTGGGGGAACGCCACCTGGAACAAGGATGAACCAATGAATTCAAGTTAGCAGAGATTAAAAATTATTGGTAACTAATAATCCTGTGAAATGTTACATGAAATTTGCAGGATGGAAGCATTATGAAGACAGTCACTGATCATGTTTATTAAGCTAGTCACTTAAATTTCTATTTCAGAACAAGAAAAGTCAAGGAAAGTCAAGAAAAATCAATCTGTGACCACCATTGTAATAGCTAACATATCTGAAAGCTACATAAAAGCTTGGGCTGAAGGGGAAATCCTTAAAGCAGAGAACCTATCCATGTACTTTGGAAAGATTTTTTTTTTGAGATAATGACTAAATATAAATGGGATTTAGAGAAAAATTGTGTTGTGTTCTGAATTCTGCAGGGCTTCCAAAAGAATTCTAAAGCTGCAGCATACAGCATACAGCATACATATAAACCCAAGGACTCCAGCACAGCTGCTTGACACTGAGTTTCATTAGATGGCTCATATGGCTCATAGTAAAAGCATCTATTTCTGTGATTTTTAATTTTTTAGTTGATAGTTGAATCTGGGCAAAATAAAATGTTTCTCTCAAAATTCTTCCAGTATTGAAACCTTTCCATGGCATTTTAAACTGTTGTACTTCCTTCTATTATGGTAGCTGAGGTGCTTCCATCTAGTGGGACTTTATTGTACTGAAGAGTGTACCCTTGCTATTGGGTAAATCTCTTTATCTTTTCCTATAAAACTGTAAAATTAATACATTCAATATTTTACAATATTTGGACCTTGGGTATGTTGGTGAAGTTATTTCTCTCAATTAGAAAGACCATTATGCAAACTTACCAGCTGTGTGCACGTTCGGAAAGGCAAGGAAAGAAAAACTGACTTTCATTTTTTGATTATTTCAACTCTATGTTAAATAAAGCTTTATTGCTAAAATATTTCAGCTTAATTTCTACATATTTCCATCGAAGTTAGTTCTCTTCTGGACTGAGAAAAAGACCACATCAAGCACAAATTTCAAAAAACTGCTGCTGGAAGTTTTAAAATTGTTGGGGGAAGAGATTTTATGGCTTCTTATTTTAGAGTTGATGACAGTACACTACTTAGTAATTTATACCACGAGAGAAAAGAAATAGAGGGGTAAAACTGTGATTTGAGGTAGCTGTAGCCTTGTGATTTTCAAGCAATCATATACAAATACGTGAAGTACACAGTAACAACGAAAGAGCAGGAACTGAAGCATTACTTATCATGAAAGTCAGAATATGCATTGACTATATATAAGTCAGTTTGGAAAGTTTTAAAATGGTACCAGCCTTTTGTGACTGAATTATATATATCTCTGTGACACAGGCAAACTTGTTCGTAAACAGGATTGATTCACTGAGGATAAAGAATTGAGTCACCCTCTGCATCACTGATTAGCAGCTTCTGAAGTAAAAAAATGACAGAGTGATGCTCTGCCATCAGGCTTGACAATGAAGTGCTCACAGCCCTGTTACTGAAAATCAAGTATGACACACCCAATGCAAGCAGGAGAGAAAGGTCATAGAATCAGTCCTGCCCTGGCAGAGTCTCTTCAGGAGACCAGATACATTTTGAGCTCAGGTATTTGGACAATGAAACATCGAAATGTCCTCAAACTTCACAGTGTTAAATGATTCTGTTTCAGTAATTCTTAGCATCATGTATGTGTGACGAGCCACTTAATGTTATTAAAGGATCTAGAAAATGCACAATGCCACATTTCAAATGAAATGTTGCTTAATTCCCTGCTGGCATAAACTTGCTCTCTGTTGAAACAAATCTAGTGTTATGTCAATAAATTCAACACCTTCAACTCATAACATATAGCTGTCCAGCTTTTCTCTGTTTCTGTTTTTTGAGGTCAAGTTGTGGACTGATTACATGACATCAGTTAACACTGATGTAGCAATAACAGTAGCTCTGCTGGCACCTCTGGGCCAGTCCACACGTTAACACATTAACACATTAACCTCCTGCTGCACGCTAAGGAAGTGCAGCACACTGAATGTAAGGCTCTGCTAAGTAGACCAGCTTCAGACCAGGCTGCTCTTAACAGCTGTAAGGACTAAATTCAAACACTATGTACCACAAAAGCATAACACTGCACAAAACCACGGTGTAATCTGATACATACTTGTACTGGTATCCAAGGAGGGTTCTGGGCCTGTGACTTGATCCTTGAAGAACTATCTACAACTTACCTGTGCTTTTTTCATCTCACTTAAAAGTTCTGTTGCTTATTTGCTTCTTTCTGTTCCTTTCTATAGAATGCTGACATCATATGCTTTACTGAAGTCACAGTAACACAATCTAACTGTTGCATTCATAAGGACTTCTGAACCTTGCCTACTATTCAGAAAAAACTGACAGGTCCTTCCCATATTATTAATCACAAATCTGGACAAAATGTTCTGCTGTTTGTACTATGAATTGGCATGGTAACACAGAACAGGAAGATCCTCCTGAATGACAGGGACTAGTTCCCTGCCACTACAAAAAAACCTCTGTTGTACAATCACCTCATATATTTATCAAGTGCCATATTAAAAACAGAAATATTTTTGTTCCCACTAATTCCATGCAAAAGCAGTTTCATTAGTCAATTGCAGTGATGACTAGAAACATTATTCTGGTTTCCTGATACATTTATTACTGAGTAGTACATTTCTGTTTGTTCTTGTGTCTTTCCCCTTCATTTAAATGGTTTTCATCCTTCATGTTTATTTTCCTGATATATTTATAGCACTTATGTCTCCTCTCTGGTTTTGTTTTATTGCAGTAAACAAGCGGAGCCATCCTAAGATCTGTTCTTTTGAAAGGCTCTCAAGGTCTCTGGTGATGAACCCAACTTCCCTCTAGCCCTCTCTTAGTTCAGCATTAGTTTAGCTATAGAACAATTGATTAGGTTTTCACAGTACCCAAAATGAGATTCTACCAGGGCCTTACAACAATGACCTTAATACCTCCCTACATTAAATGAAATCCATCTCCTGAGATACTTCTTGTGGTGGTTTAATCCCAGCCAGCAACTAAGCACCATGCAGCTGCTCCCTCACTCCCTCACTAGCAGGATGGGGGAAAGAATTGGAAGTGGAAAAGTGAGAAAACTTGTGGGTTGAGATGCAGACAGTTTAATAGGGAAAGCAAAAGCCATGCAGCAAACAAAGCAAAACAAGGAATTCATTCACAAATTCCCATGGACAGGCTGGTGTTCAGCCATCTGCAGAAAAGCAGGGCCCTGTGACACCTAACAGTGACTTGGGAAGAAAAACACCATGACTTCAAACTATTCTCCCTTCTTCTTTCCCTGGCCATTTTTACTGATCATGATGCCACATGGTATGGGATATGCTTTGGTCAGCTGGGGCCAGCTGTCCTGGCTGTGTCCCTTCCCAGTTTCCCATGAACTCACAGCCCACTCACTGATGGAGTGGGGTGAGGAGCAGAAAAGGTCTTGGTTCCATGCAAGCCCTGCTCAGCAATAACTAAAAAATTCCCTGCATTATCAACACTCTTCTTAGCACAAATCCAAAACACAGCCCCATTCAAGTCACTGTGAAAAAAAATTAACTCTATCCCAGCCAAAAGTAACAATTTCTGTACTTAACGGTGATTTCTAAGTATATCTCACTTCCAAATTTCATGAGCATGCTCTTACTGATTTTATCAGGACTACTACAAAAAATATCAAATAAGACCATCCTAAACCAAACCCTTTAAGCCTGACATCGTTCTTTTCAACCTTATTTGTGGCTATCTCATTTATCAGTTTCTCTCCTAACCCCAAGGTGCTCATTCCTTCCCAGGTGATACCATATCAAATGTTTTTGCAAATTAATACAGCAAATTTGAGTTTTTTCCAAAGCTTTGTAGTGAGACTGAGACCAGGTTTCAGGGTCTGTGGTTGGCCAGGTCATTTTTCTTCTTTTCAAAGACAAGCAATTACAGTCCACGTTCAGCTGACCTAACATCAGAGACTTAGAGAGAGAGATGAAGATTGCAGGGAGCTGTTCATGACATGGTTTGACCTCTGGAGACATCTGAGTATAGAACAGAAGTCTCAGCCTGCATTTAACCCTCAGTTAAATGCCTCAAAGACAAGGCCAGGCCCACATTTGCTACTTTCCAGTCATGACATTCTTAACTGATCAGTTCAAAACACTTCCCACTGGATTTTACATATTACCTTCTTCAGGACTGCAGATGTGGTTCCAATGATCTGAAAGCACAACATGGGAGTTCTGAATTTTTGCTGTGGTAATCATTTCTGTTCTGCCATTCACATAAGCTTAAATGTTCTGCTGGGCCATTTAGAATGTATAAGGCATACCACTGTTTTCTAATTTTTTAAAAAATTATTTTATTATGTAGTAGATAACATGCATTGTTAAAGTTATTTTTAGTATTAAATTACTGTAAATGGTAATGATTCTCCTCAGGCAGCTAATAGATGCAATCAAGAATGTAAAACCTTGTGAAAAAGTTCTAAGAAGGAACAGAAAAATACTTGCTTTTTGATGAGGAATAGCGCTTTAAAAAAACCCACAAAAAGCGAAAAACATAGTCATATTGTCTAAGAAATATTTACCTACAAAATAAAAGCTTATGAAAGAACTTGGGGGTGATTTTTCTCCTCTGCTCTGCTCTCGTGAGACTCCACCTGGAACACTGTGTGCAGTTCTGGTGCCCCCAACACGAGAAGGACACTGAACTGTTGAGGCAAGCCCAGAGGAGGCCATGAAGTCGCTAAGGGGACTGGAGCATCTCCCCTCTGAAGACAGGCCAGGAAAATTTGGGCTGTTTGGCCTGGTGAAGATTGTGTCGAGACTTCATAGTAACCTTCAAGAATGTGGAGTGGCCGTACAGGGCAGCTGGAGAGGGACTTATCTGGAGCTGTAGTGATAGTACAAGGGGCAACAGGTTCAAACTAAAAGAGGAAATATTTAGGTTAGATACACACAAAACATCCTTTACTATGAGGGTGGTGAGGCACTGCACAGGTTGCCCAGAGAAGCTGTGGATGCCCCATCCCTGGAAGTGTTCAAGGCAAGGTTGACAAAGACTTTGGAGCACTCTGGTCTAGTGGAAGGTGTCCCTGTCATGACAGGGGGATTGGAACAGGATCTTGAAGGTCCCTTCCAATACAAACCATTCCATGACTCTATGATCTTTTCTCCAATTTTATTCTTCAGACCTAACTGATGTCACGAGTTACAAAATAATTTCTTATTCATGACCATTTAAAAACTGCAAAGCACTTTAAGCCTTAGTCAAGCCATGTTTTTTAACTGTCATACTTATCCTGAAAATTAGCATAATTTAAAGATCAGACCTCAGTTTCTTGAGGGAGGGCACACCAGCAATATGACCAGCAACTCTTAAAGGGTCCAGCTGCATGGGGACAGCCAACAGCAGATGCTGTCTGAAGCCAGCACACAGGTTCCAAGGAGAACACGCTGCTGGAGAGCGCTGCTGTTAACCAAAACCTGGCTGCTCCTGCAGTTGGGGCTCTCCCCTCAGGCACTCCTGTTGCTGCCAATTTAGAGACTCTCTAAACACAGAGCCAGATTTCTAAACCTCTCCTTTCTAAAGGAGATACAGTTTGTTCTGTGCACGGTGCGAGGCAGAAGTTTTCCACAAATCAAGCATACCAATTCTCAAAACTTTACGCTATATATACATTTTAGCAAGCAAAGTCACAGTTCACTGGCTACAAGTTATCTAGTTATTAATTAGTATCCTACATTCTTTTGCTTAAATTATTATTATTTCCTTTCCTATACTATTTAGTCCACATGCTCAGTCTTCTATCCTTTTGATTTGGTGTACTGGTGGTTCCCACCTCCCACTGCCGGATTCTACAGCCCGTGAACTGGCACCAATCCCTTGCATTACAAAGGGTACGGGGATCTGTGGCGCCATCCAAGGGACAGGACACAGCAGGTGACAAAAGACGGCCAGTGGCACCGCAGGAGCCGACAACTCAACAGGAATGTGCAATAAACGCTCGAGTGGTCCTCTGCCCAGGGTCCCTACTTTGAGGTTACGAGGCCTGTTTCGCTGGTGAGGCACGACCCGTTCTCATCCTCTGTAACTCTCCGGACGATTTGTTAACTCCCTCTGGCTCTGCGAGTCTCGGAGCCGCCGCCGCCCTGCGGCCCGAGGCGCGGGGCCGGCCGTGTCAGGCAGCGGGGCTGGCCGTGTCAGGTAGCGGGGCTGGCCGTGTCAGGCAGCGGGGCTGGCCGTGTCAGGTAGCGGGGCTGGCCGTGTCAGGCAGCGGGGCTNGCCGCCGTGGCGGCACACGCGGGTCTGCGGCGCCCGGGCTCGCCCGGCCCGGCCCGGCCCGGCCCGCTGCCCGGGGCCCTGCGCGCCGTGAGGTGTCGCTGCCGGGGAACACATGCCAAACATTGGTTAAAAACTATGCACTCCTTTCTGATGTTTCATCTGTTGCCATGAAAGATCAGTCCAGGCGGTTTTACACACGCTTCTGTGAAGCGAAATATAAAGAGAACGTAATTACTGATGTTGAAACTGTTGTTTTATTAGTACAGCAACTTCATAGACGATTTGCGGGTCTATGTGAGAGGAGGAACTGGTGGAATGGGTTATCCTAATCTGGGAGGGGAAGGAGGAAGAGGTGGTGATGTCTGGTTCGTCGCCCGAGAAAGGACTACCTTAAAGAGCATTAGGGAGAAATATCCCCAGAAGCGTTTTGTAGCTGGAACAGGAGCCAACAGCAGGTAAGAATCTATTTAATGAAAGTTGTTATTTACAGCTTTTCCAGAAAGCAAAATGTCAGCTTAATGTACTAAACCTGGTTTAATTTCTCCCAGTGTTAAAGCTCTAAAAGGTGAAAAAGGAAAAGATTGTGAAGTTCATGTGCCTTTGGGAATTTCAGTTCTTGATGATGATGGCAAGCAGATTGGTAAGAACCTTTGCTTTGTTTTAAGGTATCTAATGTTTGTTGCATTTATTGATAACATCTAGTGAATTTCTAATACTAGGATGTGTTAAGGTTAGAGGCTTTCCAAAATATGTCTGTGTTTTACTTTGTTTGGTCAAAGAATTGACAAATACACTGTAAAAATTGTTGGAAAAGCAAGGACCCCTTCCATAAATTAGCAGTAGTTGATGTGTATCACTACATACAAGTCCTTTGCTGTGGAAACACGTGTTAAAGGCTGGAAGCCATACTGGTCCTCCAGAGAACCATTCATGACCTCACATAAGTTATGTCTCCATAAACCCAAGTAAGTGTCCCTGTATCTTTACTGAATTATGAAAATACTCAAAAGACAAAAGTCCTTGCTGAATTTTAGGTTGCTTAAAACACATATATGTTTTTTACTCACCAGGAAGATCTCTTTCAATACTCTTGGAATAGCTTTCAATGGTTCCTTTGCAGTTTCTCAGAGTTTTTCTTTTCAGACTGTTTAGAATTAAAACTGAATTCCCAAATTGCCCTGGTTTGGATGTTTAATTTCATTGGATGTATTGTGAGATTTGTTTATGATGCAGGCATATCAGGGGGCTAAAGATATCCAAGTGTTGGGGTTTTTTTTGTTGTTTTAATTGTTCTTACCCTAAGGGAGATATCATAGTCTGCATCTTAATGGAAAAATATGAACCACCTGAAGGAAGCCACATCTCTATCAATGCATGTTTTTCCTTGCATTCTTGAATTCAAATATTGGGAGGTTCAGAACCTCCGTCTTGGACATACTTCGCATGCCTGCAGTTTTCTTGAGGTAACTGATTGTATGACAGAGAAAAATACTGGGGTGTGATGACTTTCATTTGTTGCCAAACAAGGAAATCACCAGCACCTTGAGGGCATAGTTCTTGCGAGGAAGCATACACAAAATTGTTGTATAACTGGAGACGTTTAAATGGAAAATCACAAGTGAGCTACTGCAGGAGATTGTGTTTTTTCACTAAAAAATTTATTTTCAGGAGAACTTAATGCAGCAGGAGAGAGATTCTTAGTGGCTCGTGGAGGTCTTGGAGGCTCTTTGGCTACAAACTTTCTGCCTTGCAAAGGTCAGAGGAGAACTGTTCACCTTGATTTGAAACTTATAGCAGATGTTGGCTTAGTTGGGTAAGTACGGTAGTTTGAAAACTAATATTAGAAAACAAAGTAGTACATTTCAAATTAGATTTCAAGAAATTTGAGTTTGGATGATGAGTGTTAATTGTGCATTTGCATTGTCACCTAAGTTATTTGCAGTTTGATAAAATTAGATTTTGTTTAAAGCTATTAAAATTAATTTTTACATTTGAAAGTATTCGTTACGTTTTGGTGAGTGAAGGGCTTAATGAATCAGGATAATACATAATTAGTAATATAATTGTATTTAGCAGTTGCAGTGATGGCCACAATATTCTTAGCACAATATTTATTAAGTAGGTAGGAGGTGCAAAACAGTGCCAAGAACACTGCATATTGCATATTAACTTCATGGCACTGGCACAAGCAGATCCTTTCAGTAGAAATTCAGAAGAGAATTCCAAAGGCTATGTTTCCTACTCTCCCAAAAAAACAGTTTGTAGTGTTGGAAGGAAGTAATTACAAACTAGAACAGTAGGACTTGCATATCGATGTTGCTGCTTTATAACAATGCAGATAGGTATATTTTTATTTGGAGAAAGCTTTCAACAGCCTACACTTGTAGTGTAGTACAACTATTGTTCTATTCAGCATCTGCTAACATAAATCAGCCCTGTGGTCCTTATTAATAAAAAAAACATGAAATGATGAGTTTGAGGTGGAAATAGTCTAATTGGTATATACCAGTAAAATATGGAAACTTGAAGACAGCATGGATAAAAAATGGAAACTTGAAGACAGATTGATACACTAACTGTATTTTTTTATTAGAAATAATTTTGACAGTATAAAATTTCTCTAAAGTTACATAATTTTCAATTGGTCTTCAGTAATTATATGACAGAATTTTTTTTCTTGTTTTGATCAGTGTGAAAGTACAGGAGTTTTATGATACTGATACTTCTTTAATCTTGTGTTTCAGCTGACAGTTTGCCTTCAAAATGGACACAAAAATCATTATCAGTCAATTAGAGAAGCATATTATTTTCTTATTGAGAGTATGAATCAGCCTCCAATGGTTGTGGTTGTACTTTGATCTCTTTGTGTTTGCTATTTTTGCCTTTTTTGTGAGTGGTTTGCTATTAGATCAGGTAAAAAAAAAATATGTAGACTTGAGAAAGGCCCATCAAGTTTGGATACAGGTTGTGATGTGTTAGTCTAGGTTGCAATTTAAACTTCAAAGAACATATTCTGCTTCAGTGGAAACAAAGTGCTTTCTCAAGTACCTGACCAGAGTAACCTTTTGGAATGTCTTTAAGGCACCTTTCAGCATCAGAGTGTATGAAAACTGCACTCAGTAATTTCCCTATTGTAACACGACTCATTAGGTTGCTTTCTTTTTTTTGAGAAAGATTTATGTACAGACCCTTTATAAAGGCCGGTAGTATAGTACCAGCCTTGTTAACAGGCCATGGTTCTCCATGTATTCAAGTGGAGACTATTTGGTTTTCTGTGGGACACCTGCCTTTGTATCTTGTGACTGTGTTGAGTTGCCTGTAGACAGAGTTTTCTTTGGTCATTCTGAGATGAATTTGACTGGAACACAAGACTTGTGTGGACTTTCTGGATGGAGTATGTGCTAAGAATAAGGACGCAGTCTATCCTTGGATGTCAGGATTAACTTCTAGTTTTACATGGATCAAAGCTGTTGTACCTTTTCCAGCTCAGGTTAATCTTTACAACAAGTGGGTGTTACAATTTCAGTCTTAACTTAGGTTTTCATTTCAGTGGGTAGATGTATTCTGTGAAGAAGCTTTTGTAAAAGCTGGTGTATCCCTTAAGGAACACTTCTGTTGTGGGATGCAGGAATAGCTGTCCCTTGTAAAGTGAAAATGTTATAACAGACAGGTGTGCACAGACCAGCTCCTCAGTGTTCTTTTAGGTTTACTTGGTAGCAGAACAGGTTAGTACTAATTACAGGGTCTCATACAACTTCGCTGCCTTAAAACCACTCATACACTGTGCACATGTGTGTCCATATACACAGTCTCACTCCCTCTGAGTTCACATTTGCTTTGCTCTGTTAGCTAAACTCTAGCATAGGTATCATTGGTACTTAAAGTACAGACTTTCATAAACCCTGATGTGTATGCTAAGAGACTGTAAATCCAACTGGTAAGATATATTTGCATGACAGCTTTTTAGAATGCAAGCATAATTTACAAAATTAGCTATAGCACATGAAGAGTGAATCCAGGTATGCCTGGATGGTAATGCTGTATTTCTGTCTGAGTGACTTTGAAAGATTTCCCTTAAATACATTACACCTGTGTTTACATAACTCCTGTGTGCATCCTTGGGAAGCATTGTTGGATTTAGAAAAAGTATTCAGATTTGATGTCAGAAAGTAAATCATAATGATCTGGGGCTAGTTTGTTTTGTGAAAAAAAAAATTTAAAAGTCTGAGTAAATGAGTGCGAAAATGAGTTGATAGCATCAAAGAGCACATTTGGAAATAAATATACAGGAATCATATAGGTGTTTATTCAGTGTATCAATCCTGACTGTCCTTCTAGGTTTCCAAATGCAGGAAAGTCATCCTTGTTAAGCAAGATTTCGCATGCCAAACCTGAGATTGCAAACTATGCATGTAAGTTCATACTCTTATTTTTAGAACAGTAATATTTCCTGAGATGGAAAAGAAGTCTAAGCACTGACTTGCTTATAGTAAAGGTTTATAATAAAGAATAGGGTAGCAATGTTGCCTGGCTTTTTAATTATAAGAAATACGTCAAGGAGATAATTACTGCCTCAGTGTCCAGTTCCTTTACCCATCTCAGTTTTTCATTTATACACCCCCATAATGCTTCAACCTGTTAATGCAGGGTCTATTTAACATTTTTTTTTGTCTCAGCCCCTTTTATTGCAACTAAGACTCTCTGTGGTGTGTAATATCCTCGGTCTACAGAATATGTACTGTCAAGTTCCTTTGCTTGAACATCTTGTATGCCTTAGAACTTGCTCCCTTGCAACAGAGAAGATTTTTGGGTTTTAATCTGTCCACTGAAAAATGGACAGAATTTTTTTTTTCTATCATTAAGTTTGAATTAGTTATCTGATCTTTAATTAAAAAGTAAGAATGCAAGTACCAATAATTCCTGCTGACCTTTTTGCACCATTCCCAATTCTCTACAGCCTTTTCTCAGTTTGAAGAGTCCTATCTCTCTTTACCTTTCATTGTTTTATCCCTGTTTGGAAGCTAATCCATAATGTAGGTAATAATTTTTGTATCTGAGACTTCTCTACCTTCACTGTTCCCATTTTGGGATGACTGGAGTAGAACTACAGAAAGAGGTAAGACTTGGTGAAGCACTGGATTTTTTGTGGTCTAATTTTCATCTATCTTATTTTGCTTTTTCTGTATTCCTTTTCCTTATTATATATTTTTTTTGCTACTGCACATTTGTTTAATTAAAATACACTGAGAAAGTTCTACAATATTTAAATATTTTATAACTTTAACATTTTTTTAAATGTTAAAACCAGTTTGTTTTCTTCTTGTCCCCTCATGACAGTCACAACAATACAGCCTGAACTAGGAAAGATCATGTATGCGGATTATAAGCAGGTTGGTATGAAACTTCACTCTGTTTGTTTCTTCAAGTTATCTGGAGTGGCTACTTATGTTGCTTAACAGAATTTCAGAAAGAGAATGAAAACTTGTAGGTATTTTCATATGTATCTATAATGTGTACATGTCAAATGCAATTATATGGGCTTAACAGGAGTTGTGAGAAAAGTACTGTTTTATGAAGTAATAATAAGAGACTTTCATAGCCAAATACAGTATTATGATGTAGAGCTTATTTCAAGTCACTTTAATAAATGGCTTCTCATTTTCCCTTACCTTCCTTCTGTGGTTCTAATCCTGGCTTACAATCTTAGAGGTGTGAAATTGTTTATGGAATTGAGATTTCTGTGTCCTCTTAAAAGTGTACTCTTAAAAGTTTAGGACTTTGCATAAAATCACTGTTTCAGAGACCAGCCTGTTATTTTTATTTAGAAGAAGCAAATTTCTTGCAAGTTGCTTGTACAGAGAGCTCTGGACTGAGTGAATAATTTTCAGAATTCAAATAGTGGCAGATTTGGCCAATAGCTGAAGATCTACATTAGTGAATGGCAGGGAGTTTTGTGATTATAACCCTGCTACCACAAGTTCTTGTTTTGACTTTCAAGGTTGGCTGTTCTAACTTTCTTTTAGTTTTGTTGGTTTTTTTTGGTCTTTGTGGCGTTTTTGTTTGGTTTGTTTTTTGGGGCGTAGGGGGTTTTTTTGTTTGGTGGGTTGGGTTTTTTAATTAAAAACTGAAGTAGTATGATGTGATAGTGATTACCTGAACAGCCAGGATAGTGCACTACCTGAGAGGTGAGGCACCTGGGTCCAGTTCCTTTTGTGGAACTGTGGTTGTGAAAGACTGGTGGAGTTATGGCTCTACCACTTTAATTTTTGTGAACTCTGTTCCACCCAGCATTCAACCTTCTTCAGCATAAAAGTTCTGAAGAAGGTCTTCCAACCTTCTTCAGATAAAAGTTGTCAGATTAATTGTGTGGTGCCTGGAATCCTTTCTACAGTATCCACTGATGGGGAAACCAGTGCTAAATGAGACTAGAGAGGCTAATAGATTTTTGGACCCCAGCTTCACTTAAAAGTTGCAGCAAACATTTTAATTCCTCAAGCTTGAATCTTCTTTGATGTGCTTTTACTTTGTTTTTGAAGTGTATGATACATGCAGCACTGGACTCATCATTTCCAAGATAAAAGGCGAGTGCATAAAAGGGTTTCAGATGAGTTAACCAGAAAAACATAATCCTCAGATATGAAAAGACAAAAAACTACTGTTTCTGCTTTCAGAACCAATAATGCTAGGGAGATTCAGTAGCTGATGCTTGAAACCTTCATTTAACAAACTTCAAGTAAACTGTGTATTAAAGAAAGTAAGCCTAGTTTGTCTGGTTCCCTGCAGAGATGCAGTATGTCTAAGGGAATTTTTTTAATATTCATTTTATCTGCTAGTTTAGGGTAGATTATCCTAGAAGGCTATGCTGCAAATACACAGGATTTTTCATAGCCCTTCCAAAAAACTGTCTGCCATGAATGAGGATCTCTTGCTCATATTGATGTATTTTTCTCCAGCAAGAGATCTACTTGCACTCCTGGCTTTCTTTTCTGAAGTCTTTTTGTTGTCACAGCCAGAGATCCTTATTGTTGGCCATTTCTACAGTTCATGGCTTTTATTCCACAGTGTTGGGGGCTACATAGAAACTGTATGGACAAAATACCTGATTTCTAAAGTCGAGGGAACTAGGGGTTGTGATCACAGGGAACTTCTGGGGGTAAGAGGAAGTACTCTCCATATTGCAACTGCTGAAACCAAAACAACATAAGCAACGTAATTAAGAGCAATGATCGATGTGGATTTCCTGTATCATTCAAAGGACAGTGACTCATTTTTTCCTAAAGAACATTAATATTTTTAAAGAGATATGTAACAATTTGCTCATTTTATCGTAGTACAATATAAAAAAGAAAATACATGCAAGTTTCCTAGTGCTGTCTGTCATTACTGCTTGGGGAAAAAAAAAAAAAGACACAGAAGTAGAGGATGTGAGTAGAGTTGGGTTTCAGGTCTCAGTACCAGATCAAGAAAACTAGCAGAATCACTTACATTTTGTATCAGAGTATCTGAGCTCCCTTCTGCACTAAGTAGCACACTGGAAATTTTATAGTATGCTGGCTTCAGGTATTGTTCAGTTTAATCCAGTTGCTGTCTAAATGGGCATTAGATAGATTTGAAGACCCTACCTTTGCTCGTCTTTACTTCATTCTCTGTCTTAGCTTTCTGTGACTTACTGAGTAGCCATTTTGGGGGTTTCATTTATCAGTCTGCTTTTTTTCGGTCTGCCTCAGCTGTCCAACAGCCCTCTCAACCAGCAGAGAAAATGACAAGGTCCCTGTCCATGGTGGCAGTCTTTGCTGGGCTCTGTCTGGAAGCTGATTGATTAATCAAAGTCTCATTTGAGCTGAAGAGCAGAAATCAAATTCTTGTAGCTTCTCATAGTCGGGGGAGCAGTGTTAAGTGGGTTTGTATTTGGAGTAATGATACTATATAGCCACAAGGAACAGACTTTATTTGCTTTCTCAGTGACAGTTTGAATTCTATACAAATGTGATAGCCTAAGCTGCTCACCTTTCAGAGTCAGTTTTATTCTCAGGTAATAGCTAAATTTTGTAAGATCTCTCCTGAGGTATTATTACCCTCTATTTTGTACTTTGCAGACAGCTATAACAAATAGGGGGAACATGAGAAGCACCAGGTCTGTGTAATAGCAGCATTTTGTTTAATCTGCTTCTAATGATAAATTGTAAATGTACTGAAACAGCCAATGCATATTATTTTGTCTGGGTTCTTTTGTTTATGTATAGTGATAATCACTGCTGATAGTTTAAAGTCCCTGGGTATGCTTACTGGAAGTATGTTGTTTGAAACTTTTGTTTTCCTAGATTTCAGTAGCTGATCTCCCAGGATTGATTGAAGGTGCACATGCAAACAAAGGAATGGGCCACAAATTTCTCAAACATGTAGAGAGAACCAAACAGCTTCTCTTAGTTGTAAGTTAAATAAAATTTACAGTTTATTGAAATCAAAGTGCAATAAATAGAATATATCTTAATTGCAATGTAATTGGAATTTAGAAAATCATTTCTAATTTGCATGATTATGATAAATATAGCTGTAATCATGTTTACAGAATGGACCACTCAAATGGTCCATTAAAATGGACCAAATGATCCATCCATGATAAATTAAGTTCTTAAATAGAATTTATCATTGAAAATTTCCAATTAATTTAGAACAGCAAAGTGTTCCAAGCATAACAAAGGCTTTTTTTTTTTTCTGTAAGATTCCCGTAAGTTTAAAAACTAGACCTTTGAGAAACACTGTATCAGAATTAAGCAGTTTGTGCCTCCAGTGTCTGATGTTTCTTTGCTGTTTAGTTGCCCTCTGTTATTTGCCCAGGAGTGAACACATTGCCATGGACGTTCCAGGGCAAAATAGTCGATGGAGAGTACCCTGATACTGTAACACAATTTTATGCCACAAAACTTGTTTTTGTGTAACTTTTTCAGGTTGATATTTCTGGGTTTCAGTTGTCTATGAAGACTCAGTTCAGAACAGCCTTTGAAACAATATTGCTTCTAACAAAGGTAAGTTCTCATATTCCTGTGTGACAGCTGTAGGTATGTGTTGAGTCAAGAGAATGGCTGAGTTTTGATCAAGAAACATTCAAATGTTAGTGTGTCTTCTGGATTTATAATATAAGACCAGTGACCAAAGAGATTCTCCAAAATGATGAAATCTTTATTTTTACTTGTCCAGGTTGAACCACTCTAGTTTATGTTGGGTACCACATAATTATTCATAGAATTGATTAATCTATGCAGCATGTGGGATATTTCTTAGAGTCAAGTAAAGGTAAAAAGACACATAATTTTCAGCTCCCTAATCCAGTAGCATTTTTAGAAGTAGAAATGTGTGGTTACAGTTAAAGCCCTGCCTTCATGCCCTTACTGCATAAACCAACATGAGGCCCCAGCTTGGCAGACATTCACTATTTCCATCTCTTAACTATGCTTCTGATTAAAATAATACATATTATGTAACTTAAAATTTTTCTCTAACTGTGTGACTTAAGTTGATGAATCTTGTAAATATTGGATATTGCTGTTTATTTTTAGTTTATTCAGGTTGTGATTTTCTAATATTAAAATGTTTAAGAATTATAACACTCTCCATATTTTTTTCTTACATGTTTTATAGGTTTGAAGTTTTTCTGAAAATGATTTTTTGTTCATGAATGTCAGAATAAACAAAAACTAAGACTGTCATTCTTTTTGTAAGAGGCATTTCAGAATGAGCTACCCTGTTTACCTGAAATCTGTCTTTGAGTAAAAAAATTACTGAATCACTGAACATTATTTTCTTCTGTGCTGTAATATATCAGCCTTGAGCACCTGAGTCAAACTCACAGCTGCTTGGGCAAGAAGGGCTATTTAGGCAATTAAACAAATGCAAGAGGAGATGTAAAATTGAAGTAGCACTTGTTAAACTACAAATACTAAAGGAAATTTACTTTTCTTTTAAGGAACTGGAGCTGTACAAAGAGGAACTTGTAACAAAGCCTGCACTTCTTGCCATTAATAAAATGGATTTGCCTTGTGCAAAGGATAACTTGGATGAACTTATGACAAAACTAGGGAATCCTCAGGGTAAATGAAATTCCAACAATAACTCTCATCAAAAGTAGTAGTAAGATTTCATAAGGATAACTGCATTGGCAGAGAGTTGTTTGAAACTCAAGTCAGCTATTAAATTTCTTATTTGAACATATGTTTAAAATCACTTCCTGCATTTAGAGCTGTGTTTATATGCATTTGTAATGGCTTCACTGTTGGGAAAGGAATGTAATAAGATAGAGATATCCCAGATGATCTTTCCCAGTCATGATATGGGAGAGTAAGTTTCCAGTCTAGGTGTCTGGAATAAGAGTAACCTGCATAGAAGGTCCCCTCACAGGCACTGACATATGTACCATTTGTCATGTGACTTTGGCCTAAACACTTGAAAATTCTGGAAAGGTCTATGTAGGTTTATTTCAATCTTGCAGTTACATTGGGGTGAATTGCTTTCTCTTTTCCTGGAGTGTGAAGAAACCAGAAAAGCTTAAGACCATATTCTCCCTTATTCTGCAACTTGGGATTTCTTTGTACTCATTGGAAGTGTATAGAATCTTCTCATGACAGCATTAAGAATGGTATAACTGCTATATTAGTGCTTGTCTTCTGAGATTTTAGAAGACTAATTAAGCAGATAATATGTATATTAATTGCAGCTATGTTTATAACTGTAATTTATTAAAGTTTATTTTCTACGTTTAATGGGATTTTATGGGCTTTGTAGTGATACAGTATTTGGGGATTGTACTAACTCTTTCAATACCATTTTTCAGAATTCTTTCACTTACTAGAGGAAGAAATGATTCCAGAAAATACTCTTGAATTCAGAGAGGTGATTCCTATATCTACATATACTGGAGAAGGAATTGAGGAGCTCAAAACATGTCTAAGAAAATCCATTGATGAGCAAGCAGAGCAGATGAACGAAGAATATCGGAAAAAGAAACTCCTGCTTTTACAAACTTCCAAAGAAGAACAAATGAATAGAAGCTGGCATTCCTGAATGGATCCAGCATATTTTAATATTTTAGCTATGCACATGAAGCCTTTGTTGTGCAGACCTTCCATTTAATTGTTCCCTCTTCCCTCATTGCCTGCTTCCCTCCATTTGTTTAGGCACTTGGGTAGGGCACAGTGGGGAAAGAGACAAGTTCTTTTTTTTTATGTTGGCTATGAAGCTCAACAGTGTAAAGACCAAAGTATGTGTAACTCAAAATCTGCTTAACAGCTGATGATCCCTGGAATATTTTCTGGCAAGTGAGAGGAATGGAGGGAGTATAACTTCCACAAAGGAGCAAGTTCAACAACTCTACATGTCCTGTGGGCATCAGAAAAACCAAGGGAAGTTTCTGATGGAGGAATTTTGCCAGGATCTGGGGTTTCTAAGGTGAACTAGTTCTGCTATTGTGAGAGGCATTGGATTGTAGGGGTTTTGTTTGTTTTAAGGATTTAAAGGAAAACACATATGCTGCTAGGAAGTGACTTGTAGGAGCACAAAAAGCAAGACCGATTTATAATGTTGGAGGTTTTTTTGACACCTGCTGGTGCCTACTGTAGTCATCTTAGTTGTATAAATCCTGACTCCAAATTCCCATGCTTAATTTGTGATTCCCTCCTTTTATGGAGTTGTTTGGTTTATGTTACGTTTCAGTGAAGAAAATTGCTTCTTCTTAACAGAGCAATACATTTTTGGAAATATTTAGTGTCCTAGATTTTGTATTACAAGAAGGCACACTCAGATTTTAATTAAAAAAAAATAAAGTCCTTTATTGTCAGGGTGTTTTCTACTTTAGAGCTATTAAATTGCTTGCAAAGCAAAGTAAGATTGAATACATCAAAGCCTTCTAGTTTGGTTGTGTTTTATTTTGTAATATATGTATCATACTGTGCTTCTTTAGATTTTGTTAAAGCAGTCACTGGGAAAAAAGGTATGGTTTGTCATAATGCATTTACTTTATCGTTGGCATTGGTTCTTACTGTGATTTTCCTCTAATTTTACTGTGTTTGGGGCTAATATGCCTTCACTAATGCTAAGAATAGGCTGTCAATAATTTTTGATACTCCGTTTTACAGAATTGCAGAATCAATTAGGTTGGGAAAGACCTGTGACATTGAGTCCAACCAATGATTGAACACCACCTTGTCAACTAGACCATGGCATTCAGTGCCATGTCCACTGTTTCCTTAAACACCTCTACCCTCCACCTTCCTGGGCAGCCCATTACCGCTTTTGTGAAGAAATTCCTCGTGACGTCCGGTCTGAATCTGCCCTGGTACAGATTGAGGCCATCTCCCCTCATCCTGTCACTGGTTGCCTGGGAGAGAGGAGACCGACCCCCACCTGGCTACAACCTCCTTTCAGGGGACTGTAGAGTGCTAACATCACCCCTGAGCCTCCTTTTCTGCAGGCTGTTTCACAGCTGAAAATAGCATTTTGTTTTTTCCGAACTTTGTGAACACCGGTATTACCCTCACTCATTAAGGGGGGAGTGGGGATGTGTTTGGACTAACAGGCAGCATGGCTTGACTGGAGCTGTCCGCCGTGGGCCTGCCTGCTGCAGTCGGGTTTCTCCGACCTGCGGCCAGCTGCCTTGTCGCAGGGACGTGTTTTAGAGCAGCGGTGTTTCCGGCCCGGGCTGGCGGAGTTCTCCGCTCCTGCGGGAAGCGGAGAGCCCCGAGCGGGCGGGCGCGGAACGGCCGCGGTGCGCCGGGCCGGGCCCGCACTGCGCCTGCGCCGCCGCCCCGCCCCACAAGGCCCCTCAATGTCTTTCTTGAAATGAAGGGCCCTGAATTGGACANGGCGGCCATGGCGCCTCCTGTGCGCGGCGGCAAGGTGAGCGGGCACCGTCCCGGCACGGCGAGCCCGGGCCCTGCGGCGCTTCCCGGCTCCCCCGCGAGTCCGGGATCGCCGTGCGGCGGGCTCGGAGCGCCGTCGCGGGCGGGGATCGGCGGTGCTCCCCGGGGGGACGCTGTGTGTTCTCTCCGTGCGTCAGCTGCTCTTTCCGATTCAGTCGGTAAAATAATTACCCCTGCTCCCAGTTTTTCTTGGAAGTCCTAATCTGTTAGCTAGGATCGTTAATTCTAACCCGATACATCTATATTTAATTTTAAAAGGAGTTTTGTAGAACGTGGAACTGCATGATTGATTACCAGAATTAAAAAAAGATTGGTGGCAGTGGTTCTGAACCAGTCCCTGAAAACTGGCGAGCTTTAGGCCTCCAGTTTCTGGTGGCCACTTAGCCAAAACGCCTAAAAAATTTCGAACTGCTTATGTTGTTGTGGATAGTTAGGCAGTCGTTAGTGTTGATAAATTATACTGTGACTTCTCTCCTACAGGGCTTTACAAAACAGTGATGCTTCCCAGACCGTGGGCTTCTCAAGGCCATGCAAGGGAACAGAGCTGGTTTTACTAATTTCTGAATTATGTCTATAGTAAATGTCCTTTTTGTTGTCTTTTTTTTTTTCATTTTTTTAAATCTTGTGGCCCTTTAATGATTTACCAGGTTTTAACGAGCTTCAGCCAGCATCTCTTGGTGCAGCAACATGGATCTTGAGAATAGGGGGTAAAACCTGTCCCTATTAAGGGGTGCTATTAGGACTGGTAGAAGGGCCTTGCACAGTACAGCTTTAAAATCTTTGGGATGGAAGAAGCTCAAGCCAAGAATCTAAGGCAAGTCAGGGTTTTATCTGGCCAAAGTATGCTTTCTTCCCCTGGACAACTAGTTGACAAGTGGCTGAGGTCCCTGGTTGTTCAACACCACAAGGAATAGACAATAAAATCAGATGGACTAAAGAGAGGAAGGAAAAACCAAAAGAAACTCCATGTCTGCAGAAATGAGTTGGGTATTGGGGAATATTCCATAACTGCTCTGTATCTGTTTATTACATCGTAGGTTACATCATTTATGGGAGGGACTCCTGGGCTGGGCACAGCTCCCTCTGACAGCTTGGTTTGCCTGCAGTAATTTTCTACTTAATTATGTTGTTATGGTTGTTCATGGGTGTGAACCTGCAGAAGGATGTCTGTGTGTTTATCTTGGCTTCAGCTGCAAAGTGCACAGAAAGCTTGAAAATTCCTCAGTAATGTTAGTGAACAAAAGCTGCTGCTCCAAGCTGTGCGTCTGCAGTTGTGTCTTATATGCAATAGCATTCTTATTAATGAGTTTCCAAATCTGAAGCCCTCTTTCTCATTCAGTGAAAAAAATCACTGTTCATGACTGTGCTGTAAAGTCTCTTTGTTGCCTAGATAGTTTGATAGAAGGATTTCTTTAATGTTTTTGTAGGTGATGGAGCCTATTCATATATGAATTTTATAATATTTCAGGGTTTGGTATGGGTAGTTTAGAATAAACTCTTTCTTTGGACATGTTAGCCCAACAAATTCACCTGTAGGTAGTAACTTTTAACAGTTGCATACTGACATACTTGGAGGCCAGATGTTGTCCAGGAGTAAAGTGATTTACCTATTGCAATCTGCAGATTTGATCTTGGGACTTAGATGTGGGGGTAGAAAATCCACAAGAGGATCTTTTCCTCTGGAAAAGCTGGACAGCCGTTGAAAAGGCATTGCCAGTGTTTCCTGGTTTTCTCCAATTTCCTTGAAACCTTCATGTAGAAGGCAGGAAGGACCCACAGATATATAAACAATTTAGAGCTTGTCCTTTGTTTTCTGACATTAAATAATCATTGCACCCTTTCCTCACTGCTGTTTAAGTGCAGCCTTGAACCTAACATCTGCAGTAATCATTTGGTATGACTTCTTGCAGATTTTTTGCTAAAAGCATGAAATTCAGGATCCAAACTCTGTGTCTTGGAATGCCCATGAGAGAAGCAGTTTTTTGCACCTTTGTCTTTTGAGATGAATAGCTAGAGAACAAGCTCTGGAGAAAAAAAATTGAAGGAAGAAAAAAAAGTAGTTTGAGTTGTGTTTTTTAAATAAGGGCAAATTGTAGAAGGTGATGGAGTTGGCCTAATGCAAACATAACTGATATTCCTAATTCCTGAATTGCAGTGTAAATGCTGTTGCTCAAATTGAACGAAACAAATGTGATGTTGACTCTTTCTTTGTTCTGTTTCTTAGATCCAGTAACACCTTTTTCCTGCTTATAGAAGTTGCTAAGGTTTCTGTTGGTTTGAGGACCCTGCTGGTAAGTGCACTGAAGCCATCTAATTAAAGACAACACCTGTTTTGTTACTGTCTTCATCAGGGATCTGAAGCTACAATTACAGTCATAAAGCCAGCAGTATTTGCAGGATGGGATAGGTTTCCCCCGATGGAAGGGATGGTGGGTAACGTGCCTATTTGCTGTAATCTACTACTGCAAATGAATTTTTAGAAACAGCAGGTTTCTGAAAATGGTCAGTCATGTGTTTATTCCAGCTGGTTCACATATAGCTCTGTCTTGGAGTATCCCCTGTCTGCATGGAAGTTTTATCCAGTTAAAGGGAAGCTCTTTATGGAAGAGCAAAAGCATCAAGCTTGAGGAGAACAAAATTTGATGCAATATTAAATTTACCCCTGAAGTTAATTTGTTATAGTTCCATTTTCTTGCAAGTTGATTGTTTTGACCTTACCGAAGCTAGGGTTAAGCATCACATTAAAATAATCATAATGGAAATACTTCTGGTCCCCCTACCCAGGGGCTATCCTGTTGATGACCTGCCATCTGAAAAGTTTACTGCCATGGGAAGAGAAGGTTGCCCACGCTCAGCTGTCCTTAGCAACAATATAATGCTCTCTTTTTGACAAATAAGGTAGTTTTTTAGCATAAATGGGGTTGTCATTATTTCTTTCCAGAGTGCTTCTTTAGAATCTAGACAGTGATCAGCACTTAAATGAAAGTGTTCACATTACAATGCAGTTCTTCAGGGATAGATGGCATAGAATAATTGCCTAATGGTTTCTTAGGAAACAAATTGAACTTCATTTATTTGTCTATAAATCGAC
Source organism: Hypocryptadius cinnamomeus (assembly GCA_013400635.1). Taxonomy (NCBI): domain Eukaryota; kingdom Metazoa; phylum Chordata; class Aves; order Passeriformes; family Zosteropidae; genus Hypocryptadius; species Hypocryptadius cinnamomeus. Next base: position 41,694 of record VYZP01075202.1, read on the forward strand.
AGAATGCTGGCTAGCTGTATGGCTTGATAATGCTTTTAGTGTGTTCCCAGTATACATGGGAATTCCTTATCTGAAAACTGGAGTTCCCTGGTCATTGGATGTTTGCAAAAGGAGACTGAGGGATCAGATCCAGTTGCCTTTTTGTTTGCAGCCATGTCTATAACCTTTCTGTGATACAGATGCTCAGTTACTTGTATATGCATTAAGCAGAACTTCTGGTACTTAAGGGATTGGTTTATGAGTTCAGACATTTGATAGATATGCACAGTGCAGTATGATAATTTGGAAGAAATTTCAGGAGGAGTTTATAACTGAATGGCGCTCAGTGAGAATTTGCGAAGTATCTGTTCATTTTTAGATGCTATAATTCTTAGTGTCCAGCTTCAAGTACACTCTGGGGTATATGCTCAGTGCCTGTTATGTATTAGGCTTCTTTGAAATATCTTGGTCATGCAGAGAAGGGATAACTGATAACTTGAATTGAATTTTTTTTTTTTTTTTGAATTATTGTTCGTTTTGTAAAGGCCCATCCTTGAGACTATTTCTCAGCATCTCTGAGACAGTGGTTATATTGAAAAGGAAGCAGTATTAACACTTGCTCTGGAGTGGAAAATGTGAAATCTGAAAAGTCATCTGCTTTCTGTAATTGTTGGTGTGCTTGGACAGTTGATTCTGAAAGGCAGGAGTAGTATGGCAGAACTGTTAGTTGCTGTTGAAAAATTCATAGTAAGTTACTCAGCAGAGCCTCCGCCACTCTCGCAGCTCTTGTCAACAGTTTGGCCTATATAAAATGTGTATAACTGCCTACATATGCATTCCTTGCCAGTCTAATGATGCAGATTTCAAGCAACTCCCTTTTACTCATGCAGCATCATGGCAGAACTGAGCATGCACTCTGATATTGTATCTGGGCTAAAGACAGGGAGTTGCCAGTTGAGGACAGGTGAACTTAAATCATGGCTGTGTAAACTCGCACATTCAAATGTGCTTCTTTTTCATCTTGAACACAGCAACTTCAACAGTCTGTCAGCTGAGAAGTCATAAGTCTGTGAAATAACATGACATTTCATTAAAGCGTGAATTTAGTGGTTTTTAAGATACTGTTACCACTGTCTTAAGCGTGTCAGATAAAGAAGGTGCCATGGAGTTAGTGCCTACTAGCTGTCACCTAAGTTTATTAAAATCAAAAATCAACTGTAGTTAGTCCTTGGTCCATGGTTTTCGTTTATATTTTTCTTTTTAATTGCAGGAAACAACCTCTGTGGGCAAATATGGGCTGCCGGGATGTTCATGCAGCGACTGTACTGGCCTTCCTCAGTGGAACAGCCTCAGTAGCTGGGCTCCTTGCAGCAGTTCTGCTTCCAAACTGGAGGCAGATGAGACTGTACACATACAACAAGAATGAGAGGAATGTGACCGTTTACACTGGACTCTGGATTAAGTGTGCACGCTTTGATGGGAGCAGAGACTGTGTGATCTATGACCCACAGTGGTACACGGCTGTCGATCAGCTGGATTTGCGTGTTCTTCAGTTTGCCCTTCCTCTGAGTATGTTTACTGCTGTCTCAGCTCTGTTCCTCTGCATGATTGGCATGTGTAACACAGCCTTTGTATCGAGCGTGCCAAACGTCAAACTGGCCAAGTGCCTGGTAAACAGTGCAGGCTGCCATCTCGTGGCCGGCCTCTTGTTCCTGCTTGCCTGTGCCATTTGTCTCACTCCGTCCATCTGGGTCATATTTTATAACAATTACCTGAACAGAAAATACGAGCCCATCTTCAGCTTTGACATCTCTGTATTTATTGCCATTGCCAGCGCTGGCGGTCTGTTTTTCACTTCCATCCTGCTGTTCCTGTGGTACTGTGCATGCAAAAGCCTCCCTTCTCCTTTCTGGCAGCCCCTGTATTCCCACGCCCCCAGCATGCACAGCTATGCCTCTCAGCCCTACTCCGCACGTTCTCGCCTCTCTGCCGTAGAAATTGACATTCCTGTTGTGACACATTCATCTTAAGGAGACAAAGCCTTGGAAGCCAAGTTCTTGTGCTCATTCAAGCCATGAAAATTGCAGGCTTGATTCTCTGTGCTGCCCTGCACTGAGCATAATCCTTTGTAAGGTCAAGTTTCCCAAGGCGTAAAGCCGCGGAGGCCCGAGTTCAGCAAGTCTGTTGCTGTTCTGGTCTGTTTGTTACTTCTTGACCATCTTTCCTTTTTTTTTTCTTCTTATTTTTTTGACTCTGAGCTCACTACAGTCACAGTTGCTGCTAATGCTGGAACAGTACACTAACAATTGTATGCATCCATCCTTTTGCTTGCTGATGTCAAAGGAAGTGTGAGCGTCTTTGAAATTTGATAAGCTATTCCTAAATTCCTGTCTCATTGTAGGACCCTTGCACCCGTGCATTGTCCAGATGCAGGCAGTGGAACTGGGTGTAGGGGATTCCCTGAGTTTCTTGTTCATCCAGACCCACATACTGTAATATGTGATGTCTGAAAAGGGTGTTTGGCAGACTTATTCAGTTCTGTGCACTGTTTTTTACTGTCCACACAAACAGATACCTGCTTTGGAACTTCTGTAACAGAATTAGTGTCAAATTACCCTTTATTTTCAAAGTAGCTGTCAGAAGGAATAAAACTGATTTAACTAAGAATGTTGTTCTATGCTGTAATAGCATTTTGTGAATTACTGGAGGCTAGAAATCTTTTGTGAATTTTATTTCTAGTCTGTTTTTTACTTAGCAAATTCACTAGATCTATTTTGTGATTAAAACTAAAAACACTAGTATTTTCAAATTGTGATTAGAACCTTGAATGTTTTATTTGAAGGCCTTCTTAAAAATGGATTTTCAAGTATGATATAAAGTGTTCAGTTCTGGAGAGAAATGTCACTCACTGCAAAAAGGGTTAGGAAAATCATAAAGAATTCTAAAGACTATGAAAGATTCTTTTGAAACACTGTATACAAGCTATAACAACATCTCTCTGAAAAGGGAATTATAACCCTGGGGAGAGATTTTTTATTCTAGATGTTTTTTAAAAGTGTATATACAAGGAACAATGAGCTTGTGGTTTTTTTCCAGAGCTGATCTTTATGGCTGATGGACTTTTCATGCTGTAGCTTATTTCCTTACTGATTAAGACTTAACCTTTTCAGCCTGGTTCTTTAACACTTTTCAAAATCCAGTTATTTCCCCTGCTGCCGCCTCATAAATGCAGAAAGTTTTGCATTCCTGTTTTCTGTAAGATGAGATTTTGAATAACTTTTGAGCTTCACCATGTAGCTCTACAAGGATGAGGAGGGATTGTAAATTCCCAACCTGGGATGTCTTTAAATCACTCTTTGCCTTCTAAAATACAGAGCAGCAGATGAGCTGTAAGGATCCAAGCTCTTCAATATGAGCTTTGACATTACTTGAAAATTTCATGACAGTGAGTTGAAGAGTGGTATAATTAAACCAAGCATTTGATTCTCTCAGGTTTTGGTAAATTGAGATCTTATGTTTAAGATGTCATCCCAGTAAGGAAAGCTGTTTTGATTGGTGGCATTCTGGAGCTTAGTGGATATTTGCATTTCATTAATCCCAGAATAAATTTGTTTTTCTAAAAAAAAAAATCAAATCAATTTCTTTAATTCCAGTTCTGAAAATTCATCCAAGGTCCTGAAAACCATTTAGTTTCCTCCTCTAGGTGTTAGAAATAGAAGCAAGTACTGTACTCAGCAAATCTTGGTCTGTTAAAATTTGTGAAATAACAGCATGCAAAGAAAGACTGTGTTTTAGCTGGCAGATCTCAGACTTCAGTGGACTGAGGGAGGAAGCTGATCTCTGTCATAATTCCCAGCATAGTCAGTAAAGTGACAGGCCTTTAACACAGTGCTTGATTTAACAGCAGTCTTAAGGAATTAGCACTGTAGACAATAAAGAATATGTAAGGAGATATGCCTCTAAAGGCCTAAATATGACACTCTTACGTTTACAGGGTATGAGAGTATGAAGTATCTTTTTTAATCAGATCATGACTTGCATGGGATTAGCACACGTGTAATGACATGCAAGCCAGATTTTTTTCTTCAAAACTGAACTTTGCTTTACTGTTATTCTGGTTGTCAAACACTGTTGCTGGTTTAGCTGCCCATATCCTTTAATGCCTTGTAAGGTCAAAGTAAAGGGGCCACTGGTTTGCGATTTAATGTCATCTTGCTTCTGCATCACTTCGGTGTCTTTTCTTCTTTGTGCCTTGCTTCAGTTATGAGTTGGCCAGTAAATGTTACAGTCAGCATCTGATACACTCTTTGAGCCTAAATTTGAAAAGCATTTTGATCATTTTTAAGAGTTGATTAATGTGTCTCTTGGTGACTTAAAAAGGAGCTGAATTTTCAGCATCTCCAGAACAAGAATGACAGCCTGGCAAACTGTTGCTTTCTACAAGAATATACGTTTAGCCAGTGTTGTTTTCTGTGCACTTTAATAGCAGATGCCTCTGACAGCTCTTTTGTACTCTGACTTTGTTTTTTATGCACAAAACTTTTGATTAGTATTTGCTGCTGCCTGATCTGATAACTTGTTGATTTGAAAATTGTGTCTTTCCAAAAGCCGGAGATGAATGAGGTATGAAAAGTGGGGCTCCAGAAGATATGGATGCCAGCATAGGTTTCAGTTAGCAAAAAGACTGTTGCATCATGTTCTGTCACTGAAGCATAGCTAGTTTTCTTTCATCAGTGCTGTTAATATGTTTCTGCTGGATCCTAAGTGAAATTACCTGGAAGTGCTGTGCTGTATTTCCTTTGTTAGAGAAAGACATGGCCAACCTGTGACACTTGAGCTGAGTGCCACTCCAACTTTTTTTTTTTTTTGCTAAGGTTGCCATCATGCCCAGCACCAGGGCTGGGGAGTGACAGGCCTCCCTGGATTGGGAGAGAGCACATGTGTCCTGCAGGTATGTCTGCCAGGAAACAGCCTTTGGGGAGCATTTGGCACCCCTGCCTCTGACCAGCTGCACCTTCCTGGGCACTGCTGTGTGCAGGACAAGCACTTGGGGTCTTGAACAGAAATATTTTAATTTGTAGCTTGTGCAGTAAAGGTTGGGTGCTCTGGGATTACAGGAACCTGTCTTTTTTCAAGTAGTTCCTGTCCAACTTCTTTAAATTGTGTTAAGTGTTGGTTCTTTTTATGTGAAACAGAAGATATGTATTTTTAATAAAAGAATCTCATACAGATGCAGTTTATTTTGATTAATTTTATTGAAAATGGTAACTACTAGAATATGAAAGACTTTACCTTTCAATATTGATCACCAGACTATTTCAGATGCCTTAACAGGTTCAAAATGTGTATACTGCATTTTAGATGCATAATTTTATAGGACTCCTGCTTTGAGCAAAACAAAATAAATTTTAAAACCCCAAACCAGCCCTTCTGAAAAGGGGGATAAGCCAAACTCCTACCCTCCCATCTGCTGTGCAGGATGTGCTGTCAGCTGGAGAATATGCTGCCTCCTGACCTGTGAAAGTCACTTGGGCATCCCAAGGGCTTGTGGCACTCTGGAAGGATGGTAGTGGTTCTTGATGCTTCACTTCTGTTGTGTCCTGTCCTGGCTACTGCAGCTCAGCAGCGTTATGGTGACTCAGTACTGAGCTGTGGAATCCTCTGAATCCTTCCCCCTCAGGGAAATCCCCAGGGCATTGCCTTGGAAAGACATACCATAGAGTTTTCCCCACCTAGGTGGCCAGAAAGGACTTCCCCGTGGAGTCTTGCACAACGGCATGATCCACCCTTGTTCCTTTCCCAGTATGTCCCACATTCTCTAGTTTCTCCTTTCCCTGTTTCCTCATTGGTTGTGGTATCCCTGGTGGCCGGCCCCTTCTTCCATGTAGGCTGATTCCCTTTGCCCAGCCCCTTGTGCCACCTCCGTGCCCTCAGGCCGTTGGCCACTGACCCCACACTTAACCTTGTGCACAGCACATAGTCTTGTCTTTGGCCCTGGTTTCCCTTTGGTGTGGTGGAGGCAATAAGCCTTGCTGGAGCTGGCCATACAAAAGGCTCTTTGGCCTCTCTTTGCTGAGCTAGCCGTGGTGAGTGTGCTGTGTGGACTTGACTGCCTTGCCTGAATGCTTCCCCAGGCAGCTTTTCCACAGGAGATTCTTCCTGGGGAATAGCTATAGGTAGCAGCGACCACCATTGAAACCCCATTGCTACACTGAAGCCTTTCCCTATTGTTAAGGGGTGAAATACAAAATCCCTTTGAGTGTTAAAAATGCTGATACCATAGTTCAAGTTCACAAAACCTGAATTATTTTGCAGAATAGAGTGACACTTGCTAGTAATTCCTCAGGATTTCTAGTCTTCTCAGCTGGCATTCCAGGAGACTGGGGTTTTATCTGTTTTGGGAAATAGTTTGTATGAGAACTGTTCTTGTGCAGTAGGCACGGTAAAAAGCAGTTATCAGTACCACAACTCATTTGAGGGGGTGGAAAAATTATTTTCTAATCTCTGCATCAAGGGGTTCATTTTCTCCTTTGCTGTCACTTTCAGACAGGCCTGCTCTCTCTCTTTGAGCTGGTATAAACCATGGGGCTGGCTGGATGTTAGCATAAATACTGGGATGCAGAGAACTCAGTTTCTTCCAAAATGTGGGAGTGACTCATTTTTTTCATATTAAAATTCCTAAAAAACCACCCCACCTATTTGTGCTCATTGGAAACAAATGTCTTGGCAGTTTTTTTTCCTTGTTTTATTTCTCAGGACTTGAGTTCACATGTGTGGTTCATTAGGTGTGTAATGCTACTTATCCCTTCATGTACCTACTCAATGGTAGTGCACCTCAGAAGCAGCATAAGCTTTCCTGTAAGATTTTTGTTCCACTGCTGCGCCATTATTCATCAAGAGGGACATACAGAGGCCTCATTGGAGGGTAAGAGGTTTTTACTGTTTTCAAAACTGCTTTTTGGCTATGTAGCAAAGAGTCAATTTGGTTACTCAGGTATTAGGCTGGGCAGTATGGGGCCCTTGTCTTCTGGGTGTGGCAGCTGCAAGGAGATGTAAAGGCTGAGAAAGGGCAGTGGGAATTGTGGTGAGCTGTAGTGTATGACTTACTGATTGTTTTGAGGAGAGAGACCAGACAACTGGACTTCCAAGAGCTAATGTTGTCCTAGTTTCTGTTCTAACAAAGAGAAAAATATATAATGAAAGCTCTAAGTATTTGAATAAACTTTATTCGACATCCAAGACTCCTAGAGGAATATAGGCAAACTTGGAAAACACAGCACTGCCCAGGCAGGATGTGTCCTTGGGGACCACAGACACTGGCCCAAGTGTTCAGTACCACTTCCTAGCTATATGCCATGCCTGCTGTGTAGCCATCACTGCCAAGGCTGACATTTTAGCACCAAAGCCTGGTGCTCTCCAGTCTCTCTGTGGTCTTATCACCCCATATTACAGCCCTTCCACCAGTCAGAGGGTCTGTAACATTGATACTGCTCTCATTTTCTTGCCAAAGCCATAATGTATTTATAAGCAAATGTGTAAGATCTTTTACAATTTCACATTGGAGTTTAAATAAGTACTAGCAGTTATGTCAAAAATAAGTTGTTTCCTAAAACAGGTCCTGGATCTATCTTATGTTACTGCAGACCCTTTGTGACCTACTATCCAAGAGGCTTCAGCATGTGATTTTTATGATGGGCTTAAGCAGATGTAAATATAGTCTGCTACTGGGAAATGAAATTATGTCTTATTGCTTCTTTTGCTATTTATCTTTTCTGCTAACTTAGTTTTCAGCCTCCCAGGTGGCTAATCTGGTCTGCCTCCTGGTCACAAGCTCTACTGCCAACACCGAGGAGGCAGTGGGAGTATGTGAGTGGAAGAAGGGCAAGATGGTAGTCTTAGCTTGATTCTTCATGAAGCCTTACTTTGATACCTTTGTTTTCTCACTTAGTGAGCAATTTGCATAAGAAAGATTCTGTTAATCTGAAAAAATTTTAAGGTGGTTTCTGTTTATCAGTTGTAGAAGTTGTTGAAAAGTGCTGCATTTGGAGAAAAAACACAGAACATTTATTAGCAAGGCAAAAAGAAAATGATGTTTCAAAATATTTTGAAGTTTGTTCCTTTGTTCCTTTCATTTCATCCTAATTCACTAAGAAAAACAGTATGGCAAGAAAAAAAGGTAACGAAGCACAAAAAGGAGTTGACACCTATTGAATTTGAAGATCGCACTGCTTCAGACTATGTATGTATGCAGAAACTGATGATGATATTAGTAAGAAAAGAGCTAATTTTGTAGTAGATCAATAGTGCCAGATAGTAAGGTATTTGCATTCGTTTATAGGTTAGATGTGAATAGTTTAGTGTTATCTGTAGAGACTCAGCACCGTGGATTACTATCATTTCACTGTTTTGACTCTTTAATCAAGTCAGCAACAATAAAATGCTCAGGTTCTTTCTACTGTTTTGCTATGGTGTTTTGTAGACAGGTTGAATTTCCTGGCAAAACTGTCATCTCGGGAGGCAGCTGGAAGGAATTGCATTCTCACAAAATGGGCTTAGTGGAGGGCCTGTTTTCTACAGTACAGCTTCAGGTGAGTGTGATTGCACAAATTTAGCTACCTTCTGTTGCTGCCTATTCTGTTTGATTCAATTATACATCTCCCAGGGAATACAAGCCCAGCTATCCAAAAAACATACCTTTCTGCTCTTTGTTAGGCTTGTGGTGGGGGCACCTTCAGATCTAACTAGTTACCTGCAATTCTGACCAAATGCTGTTGACATCCACAGCTGCAGAGGTGAGGACATTTCCCTTGCAAATACTTGGGAGAGTCAGCTGAATAGCTGGGAAAGAGCTGGCTCTGCAAGCTTGATGGCACACTGGGACACTGGCAGCCACACACGAGGTTTCTGGTGCTGTGGCTAAGCTGAGATGCTGGTGGGGCTTTCAGCAGTTCCTTTGTTAGCTGTTATGGAGCTCATCAGTCATTAAGCTGCACAGTCCCAGTTAGTTTGCATGTACACTTTCAAATGCTGTGTGGCTGCACCTTAATTAGCCAAGGAGTTATGAGAACCCTGAGAAGCGCTAATCTTGGCGGCTGATGCCTGCATGCCTCGCTTGAGAAGTCCTCTGGGAGCTGTAATTCTCTCAGGCTCTCAGCACTAATCTACTTAGAGCTGCTATGGAACATCTTGAACACTTGGCAGAACAGAATTTGCTCAGAGTGAATTTCATTACTCGTGGTAAGATTCAAACACATCACAAACACTTTTTGGTTCGAAACTCACTAAAACAACTCAAAAAGGTCTTATTAGACATATAACATGAAAACAACATGATTTGATAAAATATGCCTCTGAGCTTCTTGTGTGTGCGTACAAAAGTACTAAAACCCTGCAGCTTTTGACTCTCCAGTCAGCCAAGTAGATTACCATTTCTAGAGAAGGAAGGCTGCCTTTGATGGTTCCTATCCCTAGAAAATTGTCCTTTTTGTCTAAGAGCCCTTCTGTACACCATAACTGTCTTTGTTTCATGGACAGTTTCATTCCCTAAAGAATTTCAGAGTCCTTCTCCTGCTTTCCTAGCATGCGCAAGTCAGTTCTCTGGGTCCAGAAGTCCACAGCAGCCCTCCAGGACCCAATTTTTACAAGACAATATCTCAGGTTTTTTGTAGGCATGTAATGACATCTCATTATTTTTGCAGGGCCTCAAAGATGGCATAAGGGGCTGCAGAAGCTCTTGTATGGTCTGTCAAAGATAACATAAGCCTAGATTTGCTTGAATATTGTTGTAAGTTAACCAAATAAACTTGGTCATGTTTCCTGGGTTGGTTCTGGAAAATATTTTTCTTACAGCTATTTTTACAATGTTTTGCATTTCATCTTGATATTAGCCTTTACTGAAATATTTCAACACATTTTCTTGGGTTTATTTCTGGCTCTGGCATCACATCTTTCTAACAGGATTAAACACAAGTTCCTAATGGTAGGGAGCTATCAGTTTGTTTTCTTGAGCTCTTAATGTTTCCTCTATAGCTTTAAATTATTATTACATTTCCTGAAAATATTGTCTGTGTCCAGCTACTGTGTCTGTTGTGTCTCTTATCACTTGTCCACAGTGCACAACTCTGGCTGGACATAAGAAGGGAGAATGTAGGAGAAGGCAGGATTTCCTTTTCCATTGGCACAGGCATGGAGGAAAATATTAGAAATTTGGACATAGAGTTTAAATTTGAAATCCCCACTCAGTATATGACCCCTCTATAAACAAGTCTGTCACCCACTGCCTAGAAAGAAATTATCTGTAAATCAAAATAAGGATTTGATCACAGTTGTGCTGAAAATATCTGAGATGTAAAGGCAGACATTTGTAAACTCCCAGATTCCCAACATTACAGTTCAGTAGCACAAGCAAGGAGATTTGGACAGGATGCTGTGTTCATGGGAACATTCCTAAAGCTGCAACTTTCTAAAACAGTAGTTATCTGCTTTGGTTAATACAGGTGAGTGTACATTGTGAAACTAAGCAGAGTAATCAACTTCTCTGTACCTTAATTTCTTCAAAGGAGCAACATAAAAATACTTGCTGCAGTCAAAATTCCAGATGAGGTCATTTGGGAGTGTGTGCTGGAATGATACATTCCCATTTTTAAATAAGGCTGGAAATTTTATATTGACATATGACAGAAGGGATTCCTTTTCTGTGATGGTGTAGAACTGGTATTACATGAAATTCCTGAGCAATAATTAGATACAGATACTATTTCTTAATTGGTCTGAATTAAAGTGATGGAGGGAGGAAGATAGCCCAAAGCCACAACAGGATGTTTTGGTATTAGGATTCTTGAATTACTTAAGTTGATCCAAGAAGCAAATTATATTTACACTTTGTATTGAAAAAAATCAGAACAGAGATATATGAGATCTCAGTACGAGTTTTTGCATATCTATATGGCATTCTGAACCAAATCCAGGTCTGCAGCAGGGGAAAGAAAAGTTGAAGTGCTGACAAGGCAGGAAACACACAGTATTAAGGAAAAGATCTCATGTCCAACTGAAACAGTCTGTTAACTCATATGATATAGATTGTGAAATGCCAAGAGAAAAGCTGGTCTACTCACAGTTTAGAATATGGACTAAATAAGAGCAGCTGTGTGGGTAAATAATTATCCCATACTTTGGCATTAAAATGTTGGCTGATTTTTACCAGTTTTTTGACAACAGAAGTATTTTAGATGTAAGTCCTGGGAAATAAAAGCCAAAGGATATTATCTGTCAGTTTGTTAAACCAATAGCTTAAATCAAGTGGGGTTAGTAATTTCTGGAATGCAACAGAACCCTTCTTTCATTGGGCTGTTGTTTTGTGACTCTCCTGTTTACCTTACCCCAAGTGACTTGCACTGTAATGTCTCTCTTGCCCAGCTACGACTGAAGCAAGACTTAATAAAGAAAAGCCAATGATACATACAAAACATGCAATTAAGTATCATTACATTAATTTGTTCTGGGAAAAAGTGCAGAATCTTGGAAACAGATTTCTCAAGAGAGCAAGAGCAATTTAAAACAGCATGATCTGCATGGCATTATATCCATGTTCCCAGGAAAAACCTGTGCTCAGTTAAATCTCAAGACAGACCCACAGGAAATCACAAGCTGCCTATCTTATTTCATAGCTGGATGCTGTTCTGCAAGGTTTTAATTAAAGAGGTGCTCTGGCAAGAGCTTTGGTATCTAAGTTTAATGTGAGACATATGGATGAAAGTCAAGCAGTCCTTTAGTTGTAATTGTGGTGTAGCAGGGCCTTAGGGGTGTCCCTGTGTGCACACTCAGTGCCCCAAACTCCTTAACTCCCTGGGTGCTCCAGGAATTCCACAGCTAGTCCCTGCACAGAAGAGACACACAGCTGAGCAAAGGCAAGGTGACAGACCTGGCTCCTCCTCAGCTCCACAATAAAAGGATCTGACTAACTATTGCAAGAGATTTTCAGGTGAGGAATTCAGACAGTCCTGAGGGTTCCTCCCAAGCAGCTCCTGCTGGTTCCAAGACAAATTTCTACACCTGAATTTGTCCCATAACCTCCTGGGTGAAGAATCTGACCCTTTCAGACCCTCCTGGTGGTTCCTGCTGCAGAACTGCTGGGATTGCATGCAGGTAGGATGCATGCAAATTTTAGAAACCGTTCTTGTAAATACAGACATGGTCACACAGGGCAGACTTTTTACACATAGTTAATACAGCAAGATGTTCTAGTTTAAAGTACTCTATGACAAAAGATAATGCACATGCTGAAGCAGTCACACAGGATCAGGAGCCAGCTGGCATGACAGAGAATTGAGAATTCAGCAGAGAAGCAGTTAAGGGAGCCTCCCCTGACCCAGCGACTCCTGTCACTACCCAGACTGTAACCTGTTTCGGGAGCTGAGCAATAGCCTGTGCCAAGGCCCCAGACACTATATTTCTTGAAAACTCTGTCCATTTTTAATGCAACACTGCTCAGCCAGAAACCAAATCAGCCCTGCCATTGAAGAAATGCTCCTTTTAACAATTAGTCTTTGTCTAAATATGTCCAATGCTTTTCAACATAAATAGTTAGCCCTGCTAGGAGGGATCAGTTTGGTACATGATATATTAGAAAATTCACTACTCTATATTTTTTGAAATATTAGCAAGGACTAAATGTTAACAGCTGTTTATGCACTGCCAGATTTGACTGGCAGTGCATTTTAGTTTGAAATACAAGTTTGAAGCACTTGGCTTGTCATTTGGTGATAGTAGTATTACAATAAATCTAACAAGTGACTATAATTCAATTTGACTGAAATTCAGTACTATTAACCATTCTGCAGAACAGTGCACATAAAGCAATTCTCAACTATTCCTTAAAAAAAAACCAACAACTTTATGTCAGAAAAACATGTAGGTCAGAAAGCAAGAATTTTCACTACATGCCATTTTTGATGAGACCAGTATTTTTATCTCTCAGTATAACCACAAGATAATTGGGTAATTATGCAGATACTCTTCTGAAAAGTATGTTTATTCCCTAAACATTGTGTGTGGTCACCTGAGTACTGTGCAATAAAAATCAAGGAACATCAGCTGCTACCAGCACCCTTAGCAGAGACATTGAACTGCTCCTGTGTATTCCTCTAGGCTACCTCTTTGCAAGCAAAAACTCACTGCGGGTGCAAATCTCACTTCCATGACAGCAAAACCCCAGCAGAACATCAACTGAGGAGACTGACTTCCTTTAACTGTCCCAGCAGTGTGCAGCTGATCATGTCCGAAGTTAATAATACTATTTAACAGCCAGTCTCTGCTTTAATCCCAGGGTTTGTCTGAAAACTGAAATTGGGCTGTTGAATTTATAGCAAACCCACAAAAACCTTGAATAAACCACACTGTTCTGATCTCTGCAAATATCTGCTATCTGGGTATTTGCAGGACCGGAGCTAGGTTGTTTATAATACTTCCCACTTCTAATTATTAGCACCTCCAAGAGATCTGTTTCACCAAAGATTATTTATGGAAGATTGGTTATTATATGACAGAAGGTGGACATTGACCTGGAAGATCTAATTTTCTGTATCTGACCTTAAGAAATAGTCTGAACTCATAGTTGCACATTTTGCTCTGTAAAATGGTATTATTAATATTTTTCAGAAGATAGTTGTAGAAATAATTTTATTAAAATCTGAATAGACTCTTAAGGAAGACTATATGAAGGTGCATGTCCTTACTCAGCAGATCTGCTCCCTGTAGGTATATAATCACTTAGTACTTTTACAAAGTACTAGATCTCACATGACTTCAACAATGCCCTGAAGCCCTTATATGAAGCCAACAGACATTTAAGCTGGTGCTGCAATTGAGAAAACAAACAAATAAACAAAAGCCAGCACAAGAATTTGGTCCCCTGCTCAGTGAACCCATAGAGTACCCCTGATCTTGCTGAAAACATAACTTCCAGTGGCATCAGTTCTCTATAGGACTACAGATGTGTTTTTGTTGCATGCACCACAGTGCTTTTCAGATGCAAGAATAAGTATTCAGGGAGAGAGAAGCATAGATTGCTTTTTGTGGGAACACTGATCTAATTACAAACCAAATTGCAACCTGAAGATACATTTGTGGTCCAGCCAGTCACAAACCAAAAAAAGCTTTTTGAACAACGTATTGCTGCAGTGAAAGTCTTTTACCAGGGCCTGTGTTCATAAGTCCAACACAGAAAAAAACCCAGTGACATTCTAATCATTTTTTGTGACACATCAGCTGAATTATTTACACATATTGCAATCAGGCAAGCTGGGTAAACTCTGCCACAGTGATGAAGTAATACTGCCATTAAGGGAATCAACTGAACACACCCAGGTTTTGTAACCCATCTATCACCTTTGAGATTGTTAGCACTGGTGATAACGGAAAATAAACAAGCTAAAAAAAGAAGACAGGATTCTGGCAGCCCAATCTGTTCCTTGTTCAGATACCCAGTGAATGGCTCATTCAGCTGTTCTATCACAAAGGTGGACCAGAGATGAGGCAAAGGGGTCAGAGGTGATGCTGAAAATGCATGAGTAGAAACACTGTTCAAAACCTCAGGCAAAATCTACAGAGCTGAAAAAAAACCCTTTATAATTTGAAATATGTATGGAATTACAAAATAATCAAAATCTGGTTTAAGTTCTGAGATTTTTTTTTTTTTTGCAATCTTAATATATACTGACTTGTTCCAAGTAGATCACTTTTTCTTGTCATCTACACTCCATTTCCTGGCAATTTATGTCTGCTGAGGGAGTGGCTACCTAACCAAGAAAAAACGTGTTTCATTACTGTAGAAATAGTTATTGTGAGAGAATTACCACAGCTGTTCATAAATTATATTAATGGGGTTTTTTTCCCCCAAGGCACAATAAAACTAAATCTGAGAAGATGGATGTATCCATACTTCTGAAGAGCTCTCAGCAAATTCTGTTTTCCCCTCCTCTTCCACTTGGCTGCAGCTAAATACTTCCTCTAACATAACTGTATTAGAAGCAACTCAGTGAAAAATCTCGAATTCTGGAAAGCTTGGAATTTGAGCTCTTTTATGAGAAGTCACTCTTTACTGAATACACAAAAACATCCAAAAATAAGATACAAAAAAAAGCGAAAGGATTTCCCCTTTGCCTCAAACATAATTCAGTGCAATCAGGTGGAATATAACATAAGCTTTGAAGAAAAAGAAAATTAATAAGAACAGCTCTATAAAGTCATTTCAAGGGCATTTTTAACTCAGTATCTCACCTAAAATGGCGGTCAACAACAAATGCCTAAGGAAGACTGTCAGAACAAAGCAATCATATAATGCATCTTCCTCAGCAATTGCACACAGCTTCAAGCAGTGTGCTTCAGACACTTTCTGAACCAGAGGTATCTGGATATTTAATAACTGTTAACAGACATATTTATGGAAAAAAATCTAAATTTTTGGCCTAATCTAAGCTTTTAATGTCCTTAATATCCACAGTTTCACAATTTAAGGCACTTTATTTTCTTCCAAGAACTTTTTTTTTTCAGTCTTCTACAGGATAATTGTCTTTAATGCCCTCTAGGTCTTCTATTAGAAAAAAGCCCTTTTGTGTTCATTTTTCCTGTGCCTTTCATGACTTGATATATCTCTGGCATATGCCTCCCTAGCTATAGTCTCTTGAATTATTAGTTGTAAACAGTTCCTTATCTTTGGCAGTCTTTGTCTGTCACCTGTGTTTCTCTACTATCCCAAGAGCCCATTCCAAGTGACTTCAAGAAACAACTTTTTTTCAAAAGTTTTTCAGAGCATAAACATTTATAGACTTGAACATGTGGTAAAACCTGGTCTTCAGATGTCCCTGCTCATTGCAGAGGAGTGGTACTAGATGACCTTTAAAGGCTCCTTCCAAACCCAACCATTCAGGGATTCTGCCAGCTGAAGCACACTGAAATCATAATATTATTGTTCTATATTTAACCTCAGGTAAAAAAAAAAAAAATCTTTGTCTCCATATGGCCTGTATCCCACGCTTTAGCTTTATTTTTCTAATATCCCTGAAGACCAAGAAGCAGGGACTCTAGTGCCGCTCTAGTGCGGCAAAAATCTGAAGGTGACATAGACAAAATTAAATGTAAACAACTTTTTAATGCACAGTTTGAAACATTTAAGGTAAGGGCACCTTACTTAGGTTTGATCTCTTCAGTTTTACACATTGGTCTGAACCACCAGAGACACTGGCAGGATAACCAGCAGTTATCCTAATTCCTGCTGAATTTTTCCTGGAGCTACTCATCTCTTACCATGTAGAACTTTAGAGAGATTAATTTCTGCAGTAAGGTGAATCAGGTGTCTAAAAACAGATAGAATGGCAAGGTCAAGCACTGTGAAAAATGTTCCTTTTATTTCTTGTTAAGGCTGAAGTATATTTACAAAAGCCTCTCCAACAGCCCAGATCTGCTGTCCCAATGTCCACAAACCAATTGCAGTACTTTCTATAGCAACAATGGCCTTATTGCACAAGAGTAATAAAAATGGTCCAAATAGAAGGGAAGGAGTGTTTGAGAAGGGAGGTCACAAGCAGCTGGAGCCACTACTGACTGAACAATGCCATACTTGGAAGGAGTGTTTGTTTGCTTCCTGCTTGAAGCAGAATCTTTGAGCACTAACAAAACCTACACTGGTACTTCAGCTATTGATTGCCAAATATCAAACTTCCCATTCCTGAACAAGTCACAGAGAAGCTAATGAAGTTCAGCAGTAGGATTGTTTAACTAAAGTGAGGTTGGCTGTCACAGCAGGACAAGTCACTTCATTGGCCATTAAGTAATTGATTTGGTGCCTAACCACAGCTGTCTAGGGCTACTGAGATGCCCAATATGTCTTGTGTGTCCTTACCCTGCCATCTCAGAGGGTTTGGGGTCTTACTTTTATTTCTGTGTTGTATCTTGCAGACTCATTCTGTATATCCCTGGCACTTGAAAGAGTGCTAAATGCTTCCCAAAGGCCCTGAGAAGTGGGTCACCAGGCAACAACCAACCACTCGTTAGTCTTTTAAAATAGGAAGGTCATGCCAAATTTTCTATTTCCCTCCATCTCTTTATTAATTTCTCTGGCCAGCCCTGGCTTGGGTATGCCTTTGTTGTCTCCGTTGGCTCTGGCAGCCTGCTGGGGATCCTCACCAAGGAAAGAAAACAGGAGGCAGGGCACAGGATCCTCGCCATCTCCTTGCCCTCACAGGCAAAAGGGTGTCACATCAAACGAAGAACGGAGAGGAAAAGGCCCCGTGTATGCCAGATCTCGTCCCCCAGTGACCGCGGATGAACAGCAACCACAGCCGACCCTCTCACCCCACACCCCGAGACCAAGCAAGGCCCGGCCCGGCCCATGCCCCGCCCGCTCCCGGCAGGGCCGCACCCCCGCCCGAGCCCGCTCCGCCCCCGGGGCTGGCGGTGTCTGCGCGGGGCCGGGTCCCGGAGCGAGCGGGTTCTGCGCGGTGCCGGGTCCCGGAGCGAGCGGGTTCNGCCGGGCAGAGGGGCGCGGCGGCGGACACGGGCTCGGGCTCGGCCCGAGGCCTGCGAGGGCCCAGCCGCGCCCCGAGCGCCATCAGGAGGGTTGCGGAATGCTCAGGGCTTGCCGTGGTGCTGTCCCCGGCGCGGAGCGGGCTGGTGCCGTGGGCCGGGCGGGAACAGCCGCTCCCGGCCGAAGGACGGACGCGCTGATGGCGCTGGGGTTTGCCCGCCTGCGGGGCCGTGGGGGTGTGTGGACCTTGGCACGGAGACAGCAGTCACAGAATCGCAGGATGGGGCAGATTGGAATGGACCACAGTGGTCTCCTAGTCCAGCCTCCTTTGCTGAACCAGAGTTATCCTAGAGTACACAGTCGGCAGGGTTTGTTCAGCCCTGGATGATGGTGAGGAATGTGGCTCAGGAGAAGCTGACGGAGGTGCTCGTCCCTTCCTTTTCTGTTGAAATCATTTATCTCTTCGCTGCTTTTGGCAGGCAGCTGGTGAAGCTCCGCCTCTGATTTAGTTGCCACCAACAGATGTGACCACAGAGGTGTGTGTCAGGTTGGCTGGCATCAAATGTGGGTATCTCAAGTGCACCTTGGCAGGTGTGTCTATGTCCCAGCTAGAGGTGTTTAATTTCCTTTAGTGAAGGGTTTATACTTGAAAAGGGAACCTCCAGCTTTTTGAGAAAACTAACTTGAAGCAAATCAGCCTTACTAATTCGTGTTCAGAAAGCATGTTTGTTTGGGTGTTTAAAATCTCACATTGGAAAAGTAATTAAGTAATTTTTTAAATAAGCGTGGTGGTACTCCATGTCGAAAACTCCTGTTGGAAAATTTTTGAGTACAAACTGAGAATAGTTTCTGAACCTGCTTCTCATGGTTTTTTTGTGAATTGGTACATGGGCCTTACACTTAGGCTGTTAATTGGTACATGTAGCAATTTAGTTGTTGCCGGATAAACTGGTAAGGGGGTTTTCTATATGCCTATATAAATTAAAGATACATATACTGGTACATAAAATGCATTTAATGTTAAGAATTAGTATCTTATCTAGACATTTGTAATAGTTAATTATGAAAAGAAAACATTGAAATATATAGTTGTTTCACAGGCAAGTAACTCTACCTCAAATTGACAACTTATTGTGACTAATGCTTCATTTGGAGATCTTTTCCCCTTGTATTTGTGATATAGTGAAATAAGAACAGCCTTGTTTCATTAGCTGATATAAAAAACTATCATAGGAACAACAATTACTAGAATAAAAATCCAGGTTCAGACTAGGAAAGGAGATTCCCTCTCATCTTTCAAATAGTTCATCTAGGTCAAGACTATGGCATGTACATGGTCCTGTGGGCAACAAATTGTGTCTGAGTTATGGATAAAAAAAGACTGCTTTTAAGATGATCAGCATGGGATACTTCTAAAAAAAGTAATTGTGAACACCAGTATGTATTTTTTTTTAATTCAGAGAAAATGCATTGCATGGCTTGTCAAGCTTCTGTTAAAGTTCTTGTTGAACTCTCCTGCATATTAACTTTGTGTCCTATGGTTGGAAATGTTTTTTATTGTTATTTAAAATCATATTAATTGGAGAGCTTTATCTTTTAAAAACTTTTTCTTCCAGAAAAAAGTTTATGGAAGGAGATAAATCCTAAGCAAGGGTCAGCTCTTGCAAAGCTTCCAAAGCTGCACAATTTAGAATGTTCCCTAAATTGAAGTGTGTTAGTTCTAGAATTTCAGCAGAGATACCCGGAGACTCTTGGGTTACACCTTCTGTATTGTCCTTAGAGAAAGCAAACTGAGGGT
Organism: Hypocryptadius cinnamomeus; assembly: GCA_013400635.1. Classification (NCBI taxonomy): domain Eukaryota; kingdom Metazoa; phylum Chordata; class Aves; order Passeriformes; family Zosteropidae; genus Hypocryptadius; species Hypocryptadius cinnamomeus. The sequence goes on from VYZP01075202.1 coordinate 60,992, forward strand.
AAAGGTAAGCTTGAATTGTTCCCCTGTGTCTGAGGTTAAACTTAAATGTTTTTTATGTCTGTTTGCTGCAATTTTCCTGGAATGGAATTACTGAGATTTCATTACTTCAGTCAAAATTATTGCTTGTATCTAGGATTAGGAAAAAAAATAATTAAATATCATGATAAATGCTTGAACTTGTGGTATAAAAATAAATATATAATCTCTGTGTACTTTGGTTTTGTTTGGTTTTTTTAGCATGTTCAGCATTTTCCCAGAAGTCCTGTGAAGAATGTCTAAAAAATGTTTCGGTAAGGTTTTTAACATCTTTTTTGATTGATAAGAATTTCCACTTAATATCAAATCAAACTGTTAGGCTTCCTTAGGCTGTTTGTTTCTTACTTAAGTGATAGAATCAACTGATGTGTTGCTTCCTATCTGTCACACATGATGCCGGTGTGCTTTCACTTTGCCAGGGTTGCTCCATGGTTTGGTCACTCAGGGTGTTTCTGTGCTTTGTCTGCAGAGGACAGACCAAATCCAGGCTTCCAGTGTCAGTGTGTGCTCAGGGCTTTTATAGCTCAGCTGAGCAAGTTCATCTTGCTGCTGCCTCAGACTCATCCTCATTTTGTGGGTAGCACTTTGTCAAATGTCCATCTAATAAACTCAGTCTTAGGCAGTTAAAATGCCTTGCTTTTCTTGTGTTGTGCTAGGAAAACTGGGAAATTGATGCAAATAAAGTGGAAGTGCTTTTCTCTAAAGATGCCTCCAGAAGTGCCTGTAACTGAGGCAGAGTGTGCCGGTCCCTCCACTGACTCTGTGTGCTGAAGACTGCCGGGCTAAGCCACTGTTGGTAGCAAAGTGTATTTCCAATGAGATTGCAATGAGGCAGATGTTTAAATGTTAGAATTTGTTTCTCTGTTCTTTGCTGAAAACTTCTTTAGCTCTCCAATAGGGATATTGATAAGCATGCAGAAGGCATTAGTCCATGCAGAGCAGAAGTGAGAGATTATTTCAAATTCAAACTTCAGATGTCACTGAAAAGAAACATTTCAGGGAATCTTAAAATTGCGTATAAGTTTCCATTACTGGAAAACCTTTTCACCAGGGAAGATTGAGAAATATCTGAACTTACCTGCTCATCTTATGCATATTTTGGCTTTAAGGGAAAAATATTAATTGAATTGTATTGATGATTGTGTAGTCAGATTCTTCTATCATTGAGAATGAGTCAACTGAAATGTTTTCTTGTACTTCAGCCCCTGCTCCAGCCAGTAGCTGTGTCAGGTATTGCCTTTTGGGTTAGACATATTTTCAGTAGTTAGATGCAGGAGTCTCCATCAGAGGGATACAGCTGACCTTTCTGGGCTCCCAGTTGTCACCACCAGTGTACAGTCATTCGGATTAGAAGAGAACTTGTGAGCCACCTAATCCAGCTTCCTACTCTAAACAGGGTCAACATTATGTTCAGAGTTTAACAGTGACTTTTATTATGCCCCCTATTAGTTGTTATTTTTGAACTGTTTATTCTTATTAAATATTTGAACCAAAAAACCCATATTCTCATCTAGCATCATAATTAAAAGGGCACAGTTTTTGCAAAGCGAATTCTATTTTCTTAGTTTTTTCTGTTGATGTGTCCTTATGGGTATGTTTATATTGTACAGTCCACCAACTACAAAATAGTAATATATTCTTCTTGTATCCACACTTTTCAAGAAAGCAGCATCTGCTACAAATGGTTTCCTTTGTATTTAACGTTTTGTAATCCATTAAGAGCAAGATAACAGGCTTTGTGTAATGGAGGATGTGTGACAGAGATATTCTTGATAGTACTGTTAGATAAAGCATAGTTCCTGGCTGAACTCTTTTTATAATGAATCCTAAAAAAACATGTCCTGTCAAAGATTCCTATTGCAGTTATTCAAAACTATTTCATTGTTTGAGTTGTGTGGTAAATGACTTCTGAATAAGTATTTATTTTAACAGATGAAAACCAAAACCTAAGCTTGATGCTTAGAGATTACTTTAGAAGCAGAAACGTTGTGCTGGAATTTTATCTATAATACACCTAAAACCTTGAAAATTTAAAAATATCCAGATATGTGAGCATGTGCAATTAAGGTACACAGAGTACTTTGCAACTCAGACTGGGTGAGGCTGTATCATTCATTACCTTGCAGCAAAAGCTTCTGCAGACTTATAAGGATTCTTTACTATTTTCTTTCTGTTGATAATCAAATGCAAGGCTGAAGTAAGATTATAGGTGAATTTTTATTCCTTAAAGATACAACGTGTTTTAAGATTCTGAACAGTCGGCAGTCTGATTTTATATTTGTTAATTCCAGTAATTTTAAACCCAAAGCCATTTTACCCTCAAGTATGCAGAGTACCTCAATGTGGTCCCAAATATTTTCAGGCTCGTTACTTGTAAGTACAAAATGTTCTTATTCACCATTCAGTTTAGGTTTTACTGACAAATTGTATGAGGACTTCTGTAGGCTTTAGAAGACAAAGCACTTCCATTTCTCCAGTATTACATTCACATCTGTATTTGGAGTGAAATCTGTATTTGGAGTGGTGCACTAAATCGTTAACTGTTTTCAAAGATGTATAATTTGGGTTTTTTTCTTGTTTCTTTTGCACAGTGCCTTTGGTGTTACACCAACAACACATGTATTGATTACCCTGTCAGAAGTATTTTTCCACCATCTTCATTGTGTTCTCTCTCAAATGCTCGATGGGGAGTTTGCTGGAGTAGGTACTAATTTTACTTTTGCTGTAGAGAATTATTTATGAGTATGATTAAAGTAAACTTGCTAGAGCTGTTTTCTGATAATTTGTTTGGAGGCGCAGAGTGAGGAGGCAGTAGTTATGATTTGGAGCCATAGCCCCATTCAGTGTAGGTATGGTGATCCAATGGCTTTAAAACATTTTTACTTTATTTAAAATTTCTGGAAGTGTTGGATGATTTGTCTAGATCCACAATTCTCTTATATTCCAATGGCAGCAGTGAACCAATACCACAGCAGTAGAGTCACACAAATTCTTTAATTTGTGCTATCTGTGCTATTTTTCCTTAAACAACTGAAATAACAGTGTAATTGATGGGTACCAAAGGCAATGTAGTTAAGGTTTAAAAGGAGCGTGCATGGTGCCACTGTAGGTTGTAATCCTGCATGGTGTAATTGTTCTTCAGTTTCCATTTGCTGTGCATGTTTTACTACAAAATACACAACTGAGCATGTGCTGCCATCGGGGTGAAATATTTGGAGGTGTTTTTGTAATCATGTGTGTACAGATCTAGATTCAGACTAGACTGGAGCAGAGAACACCTAAGGCATTGGAAAGCTTCTTGTGTGAAACAGAGGTACAGCTTCAGTCCAGCAGAGCAAGACTTGCTGCTTTCTGTGTGTTTGTGCATGGACACCAGGAGGCTAAAGGACAGAAACAAGTGGGGGTGAACTATCAGTGACAGTGTTGACTGAAGAAAGTTACCATGCTTAGGGCAGAGGGATTTTGCAGTAGTCTAAATTAGGATAGCAGAAGTAGAAGATTGCTGTTGAAGTGCAACATGCAAGTTTCTGAACACTACCACTTAATGCCTGCTGCAGAGTGACTAGATGAAAAAGTACAGGTGAATTTTATCAATTCTATGTTCTTAGAGAAGGGCTTTGTGCCTCAGAACAGGCATTTGTGCTTAAACTTTTGTTGGAGTTTTTTAGGGTATGGTAAATTTCAGTGATAAAGCTCGCTTTTAAGAAAACTGGGCTAGCAGTGTTGTAGTAAAGGCTTTTATTATTAAATGCTTAGCAGACTTTTTCTGAAAGGGTGGAGGGCTGACTCCTGCCAATATTTGAGTACTCACACAGCTGCTTGCTTCCTCCCTCTCTCCCATGGCCCCAGTGGGATGGAGGAAGAAAAAGGAACAAGAGCAGAAAACTTCCTTGATTGAGATAAAGACAGTTTAAAAAGGGAAGGAAAAGGAGGGAGAGGAAAAAATGCAATTTTTTTTACCACCCCTTGCAGGCAGACATGCTCAGCCAGCCCCCAAACAATAAGTTCCCACTGGAATTGGGTTTTCCCGTGGAAGCCAGTTCTGCCCTCCACTTACCTGTGCTTTACCTGAGATTTTTTCATTGACCATGACGTTATGTGGTGGCCAGTTTGGGTCTGTGTTCTGTCAGCATCCCCTCCTGACCTCTCTCACTCTCTTGCTTGTGTCCAACCCTACTCACTGTGGGGAACAGAGGGAAGGGGGCAGGGGAGAGGTGGGAAAAAGTTTTGGTGCTCTTCAAGCCTGTTCAGCAACAGGTGAAACATTGGTGTGTTACCAGCATGTTTGAGCCAGAAATCCAAAACCCAGCATCAAATGAGCTGCTATGAACTAAGTCAACACTCTCAAACACACCAGGTAGAGAAACACGTCCTTTTCTACTGATACTAAGGGTGGTCTTGACAGTTTACTGCTTCTGTGGAAATGTATGCCATCTTGTATGCCATTTGTGTTTCTAGATTGCCTGTAGCTTAAACACAGAATGAAAACTTCATAATGGAGCACATTCTCAGTAAAAAAAAAAGTGGAAAAAAACCCCAAACCAAAACAACAAAAACACCCTCAAATGTGCATTTCCTTAATAGGTTTTCTACATATCACAAGCAGCAACATGCAGTGGGGTTATATGGTCTTATTGAGACTGTCCCCTACAAACGCAGCAGGAAAATTAATTAACTTGTGAAGGTGGTGGTGATGGTTTTTTTTCTTTAAGCTAATAAAATTAAGAGATTAATGTTGTTCACCATTGCTGAAAATGAAGGTGAATAGTGCAGCTTTCAAAAACAAATGACTGGCTTCCAGTTACAATTTTATATGAATTACATGTGTTGACAGATTATTAACCAGAGTGAAGTGAAGAACAGTGTAATACAAAGTAGCTTAATTGTGTTGGGTGTTTTCATGAATAGTAAGCAGATGACATAGGTACTGTTGCCAGGAGTGTAGACTGAAAACTGACAGTCTTTTCCTTCACTTCAATAGTTAAGTAGTATACTTTTGAAAAAAATTAATTTTGTTTAAAACAATTTTTTTGAAAAATTTTTGCTTTATGGGATGAAGTATATTTGTTTGTAACTTGTAGGGAAGTAACAGAATGAGAAATGTGGTTTTACTTAATGTCTGTTCAGTGTAGATTATGCATAATAGCAAAGTTTTATTGTGGTATACTGTGTTTTCTCTGGGGTAGTTCAGCAGAATCATGTTTTGCATTTAGGGATGAGAAAATGTGTGGGAAGGAAGAGGAGAGTTATCTGAAAGATAAATGTTACTGATGGAGTCTAACAAGTTGAATATATTCATGTTTTTCAGTAAACTTTGAGGCTTTAATTATTGCTATGGCTGTGGTAGCTGGACTCATTCTGGTGTCCATAACAGTCTGTTGCTGTTACTGCTGTTACTGCAGAAGGCGTTCCAGGAGGTAAACATGTGTACTTGTTTTCTTTACTAACACTGGGTCCTGCTCTTCCCTATCTACCTACAGTTTTTACTCTCCAGTATACTAAGAATATTTTCATTTGGAAGCAGTTTTGGTCACTTTGCTTTATTTATTTGAGAAAGACAACAAAATAGGAGATATTTAGCGACAAGTAGTATGACACTGGAAATGATGCTGGAATGGCATGGAAGTGATTTTTCTAGTGGTAACAGCACTGATGTGTCTGACTTCAGGCAAGCTGTTGCTTTACACTTCTACATTTTACACTTTCTTATTAACATTGGACATGAAATCTTTCAATGACCAAGTAAATACTTGCTTCTTGTGATAGTGGTGTAAATAATTTCTTTCAAGGCAAACTCATGGTACAGCAGAAAGGGACCAGGTGAGTAGAAAGTAACTGAGCAGCAATGTCCTGTATGGCACTTGGTATCCATCTTTCAGAGTTGCTCTAGGATCTGTCAGCAGTCAGTATATAAGGAGTTAGCTGTCTTTGCCAATTCAAAAAGATATTCTACATGTAAGATAATACTTTGCTCTAAGATAATAAGAATAATTTACTTATTTTCAAGGAAAATAAGTACTGCAAAAATTAAATGTTCTTGAGATCTTGGAGAACTTGTGAAATTTTTTTTTAAACTGGCTTCTCTGAGTAGCTGATATTCTTAAAAGGAGGGAAGTAGTTGATGAGTAGCTAAAGTAGGTACATCAGTACTGTGGTGTGAAGTGGGACAGCACAACATGCTTCCCTTTATCACTCGAGTTTTAAAGTTTTCTGAACAGTGTAGTTTAAGCTAGCTCTGTTCTTTTTGTCTTATGGTACTTCTTGTATGAATAAAGTGGGGACCTTATTTCTTGGTCAGAAATTATTCTTATACTTTTTTAAACACCTTTGATGCATTGTTCCTGTTTGAGATTTGGTTTTGGTTTTTTTAAAAGATCTTATGTAACTGTACATTGTTTAGTGCTGATCTTAAAGCCAGAGAAATATGATACATCTGTGGC
>VYZP01075205.1:0-19491 GCA_013400635.1 Hypocryptadius cinnamomeus
CACCTGATTTTTCTTCAAAAAAAAAGTTTGTGTTCCCCCTCCTAACTGTAGGGAATACAGTTTAGGGGATAGTTCAGAGGATTCCTAAAACTATTGAGTAAAGAGCAAGATACAAGTTAATTATTTTCTGTCACCTCAATTTGTCATGTATGCTCACCAGCATATTGCCCCTTAAACTTCTTAGGTTCTCCTGTATAACTTAAAAACATCTGATGTGTGCAAAGTACCGAACTGTAGCCTCAAACATTAATGTTCACAAAGCCACTTGGATTTCTGGATTCCAACCTGCATCAAGATCCAAGCTGGAATTCTTTGGCTTCTGTTCTGAATATATGCCTGGATAAATTATTTTAATAGTTCCCTCTACTCTGCAGTATATCCACCAGGAAGTCTTATCTCTCGCTATGGGTTAAACCAAAATCCCACTGACCTTTTTCTTCCACTTCTCCACTTATCTGGCCATTAACTTCACAGCTGTGTGTCATAATTCAGATTTGATTTAGTGAATACAAAAAATACCTAGCCAGTGATTCAAGAACTGGCTTTTTTCCCCAGCTTTTACATTTTCATCTGAGAAGTAACAGATTTTGTAGCACAGAGGTAACTAGTCTGCATATTTCTACTTTTCTAAGGAAAACAGATCTCTGTTTGTAAGAGGAGTTTTGCAAGCCTATTCCAGAGCCTTCAACAACCGTTACACAGGTCTTGAATTTGAGACCACAGATTGAGGATGTAGTACTCAAGGAAGTAGTACTAAATGTTTCCTTTTCTTGAAAGTCTCAGCAGTTGCAAGAGCAAGGAAAAGGTGAGAGAGCCATAGCAAAGCAGGTGTTATTTAAAGTTGTTGAAATTGTTAGAAAACCAATATGTAAATAATTGCCTCAGACTTGCCCCAGCTGCACCAGGTCGGTAGATACAATCAGGGCTTCAGTTTCCAGATACATTGAACTAACTCCTCACTGAGCTCTTAAAGCAAAGCTAAACTTCAGTAATGTTCTCAGTATATCTAGTTTGCAAAAATGAGCAATAAAAAAAAGCTTTACAACAGCTGTATAGCTAAAACTATCCAGGGATGTGGTGCAGAATTAAAAAATTCTTATGAAACCACAGATCTTAATGAGACCTGCACTTGATCAGTGCAATCCTACTTGAAAACCAACTCCAGAGAAATAATTCCAGTAATAGACATGTGGTTTGAAAATGGATGCTTTTGACATTAGAAGATATAATGAGCAGCTAATTCATCAGAGATATTTGTGCTTCTAGACTTACTCATTCATTTTACAACTGGCATTTGTTTCTCTCTACACAGAATGACATGGGAGGCCAACGAATGCTCGTCAATAAATGGACCACTTTCCTCAAAACCAGACTAGTTTGTTCTGTGCCTGGGAGAAATGGAATTGATACACATTTTGATGAATTAGGTAAATATCCTAGACAGCAAACAACTAGAAACCATGGAGAAAAACATATAGCTTCATGATAACACATCTTGCTGTCAAATATTGCACTTGTATTCATTATCAGGGAATGGTGGTTAGCGTTGTTTCCAATGTATATGAAGATCTACACATATGGAGTTCACTACCACCAATTACTCCTTTATGTTTTTAAAAGATTGAAATCTTCATAAAATTAAATGGAATAAATAAATAAATAAAATATGGTTATGCTTTTAAGAATCAATAAATTTTCTTTTGGCAGGCTGAGACAAGTAGGATTTTAACAATAACATTGTATTTAAATTTTACAGAGGATGTGTTTTTGCTGCAAACTCGTGATAACAAAAATCCAGTGATATTTGGCCTCTTCAACACGACAAGGTAAACAACTAGAAGAAATAATAGCAGCCATAGAGGAATGTTTGAACAGTCTATTAAAGAGGTAGAAGCTGGATGATACATATCCCTTAGCAACTATATAGTAAACAGCTTAATCTCAGTTCTATTCACAGCGGGTTTCCTTGTTAATGTAAAAACTTCTCTGTAACACTCAGGGGCTTGAAGTCTCATTCTGTGATTCAGTATATCTGGATCACAAATTAATTGTTTCTCAGCTTGACAACTTCTTATGTCAAAGTATATGCACATCTGCATGCTTATAAGAACAGCACCCCAGAGCCACCTGTGTTCCTTTAAGAGCTCCACTGTAATTCAGGTTAAGTAGATAGCAGCTTAAATTCCTACCAACTTCCTAGTGAAGCCTAAAGCAACAGCTGCAATGTTACTGGTGGCCTCCTTTTCCCTTTCCACTGCAGCCTAGCTCAGGTGCAAGCACACAGTACTCTCAGCTTGGAAATCTGACTGTTAGATTAGGATGTAACTGGTAGAAAAAAGCACCTATTCTTTTGCCACTTTCTCCTGATTTTATTTTTTTAGTAACAAAAGGCAGATCTGCTCCTCTAGGGTTGCAAACACCTGGAATTTCCTCATGACTCTTGAAGCCAATAGAGAAAGTTGGGCACCAAATTGAAATTTTCTGGATCATCTTCTGCAGTATTCAGAAATAATTTCTTTGTAGAGAGCACTCCTGCTTTTTAAAAAAAACCAACAAAAACAACCCCCGAACAAACTAAAAACAATTGTTCTTCTGGAACAAAATAAAACAAAATTTAAAAATAAAATAGAAACTTTTATCTGAATTGTTCTGCATACAGTGATCAGATATAACTAATAATACCAACCAACATTCACACTCAAAATAAAAAAGACTTATCTTAGGACTGTTTATTTTCATCAGCACTGGTTGGTTCCCATCTTTCCAAGCAAAAAACAGTAGGAAAAATGTTAAAACCTTAAACTGTTTAAGCCACTAATCAAAGACATACAGGACCTGAGTTCAGCCTGTTTTGCTTTCTCTGTGTTTCTAAACAAGTAATTTAGAGTTTGTGTACACTAGCATCAAATTTTGGCATAAGAACACAGAGCTTCCTTGGAGAAATGTTAAGAATATAAACACATTAAAGACTTTTGAAGAAAATTGGATGCAGTATTTAAAAGAAAAGCATATAGGAAATAATAAGTGCTTTCTCCCTGAATGCTGTTGAAATGTGACTTGTTTTTAACTACATAATAATGCCACTATTATCTGGACAGAATGTGACATATTGCTTTAATAATGTCTTTAAATTTTACCTCATAGCAATATATTCAGAGGATATGCTATATGTGTTTACCACATGGCAAGTGTCCGAGCAGCTTTCAATGGACCATATGCTCATAAAGAAGGACCTGAATACCACTGGGCTCTCTATGAAAGAAAAGTACCTTATCCTAGACCTGGTTCAGTAAGTACAGTCCATTTTCCACTGCTTTGCTATGTAAATGATTTTGGAAAGAAAAAGCAGACTGCTGCTAATGTACAGATCTTCCTGACTTCACAGTGCAGGATATTCTTTGAATATCTGCATACTCCAGCTATTCCTGGAAAAGTGTGGAATTGCTCAGCAATAGGTTTAATCAAGTACTAGAACCATGCATTTTCCAAAGGAAAATAATGGGATATAAGATTTTTCATAATCCTGTTGGGACATGATTTTATCAACATTGTGTAAAGGTCCTAAGGTCCCAGAATTAGGACTCCAGGCAAAAGGGATGGAAAGAGGCAGATCAGATGGTTTCAGTCTCATTCAGAAACATTAAGTGCATTACCTGTGAAGGAGCCTCTCTTTCTTTCTTTAGCGAGTTGAAACTGGGATATTTAGCAAGTGTTAAAGGAGGGGAAAAAGAAAACCCAACAACAACAACAAAACCCCTCCCAAGAGCATCCACTATTTCAATAGTTTCCAGGAGGTTCTTGTTCTTTTTTCCACCTCATTTTCCGAAAGGATCAAATTTAAATACTTCTGTAATTTAGATCAATGAGCAGGTAAGTAATTAGACATATTTTAATAAAACTAACTAATCAGAATAAATGCATTTGTAGATAAGGAGAAAATTCTCCATTATTCAGTCTTTTGCTCAAAATTGGTTCTTTCTGGAAGAAATGGTCTGACACCCTCACAGTTCATTGATTTCCTTTCAGACATCACAGACTGAAATTTTTCTACCCTTAAATCAGGTTCCTGAGCTTATCTACATTCTTGCTCTGTACCATTTACAAAGGATATAAAAATACTAAAACAACACTGTAAAAAAACAAACTCATAAAAATCATTCATACTTTTTGTTAATTTTCACACAAGTTTCTTTATAAACTTTTTTTTTTTTCAATGGCTATTAACTGAAGGAAAGAAGATGTATTTTGAAAATGCAATTAAATGGGAATTACTGCAGTGAGCAGCTATAGAGGTGCTGTCATGTATGGAGCTGTTCCTGTCTGGTACTTAGATTTCTGGAGGAAATCACAAACTCATGACTTAAGAGACAAATAATTAACTTCTACAAGGAATTGCTATGTTGTTTTCTCAAGGACATCACAAGTAATCATCACCTCAAGCCCTTTTCCTCTTTCATTGTCTTTTTAGTGTTTCTGCAGTTTCTGTGCCAGGTGCTCACATCCCCACTGGAGGGGTGAGGAGGGCACCCACTGGTGCAGGTCAAAGGTGCCCTTTGCATTCCAGGGTCTGTCACCATCTCACAGGGCAGGCACAGCCTCCAGGAGGAGGCAGGCAATGCCAGCCTAACTCAGGGAAGCACAACATCCAGGATTTCTTTTTTAACCTGTGCCTTTTGGGATTACAACTACCTACCCACCCATGGCAATTGTCTTGTGCTGCAAAGCTGCTTTTGTTCACAGTCGTGAAGGTCTGCCCCTTGTCATGTCAGCATTGGGCAGATTTCTAACTCTGAGCAAAGACATTTCTAACAGCTGCTAAATCCCCCCCCAGTTTTCACACTTCGCCTCTTAATCTCCTCTCAGGCTTGGGGCTCACTCTCTTGAACTTAAAGTCTAATAAACTGTTGCTGGATGTTCCCTTCAGTGCTGTTTTCCCTTTTTTAACTGAATCAATATTGTCTTTTATACTAAAAGCAATCATTTCCATAAGTAAGCATTGCATGCAATTAATTTATCACTGAGTCTCATGAATGAGAGGTGGAAAGGACTATTAACTTGTCTACACCATTCCAGTGAAGCCTTTCTCCCTGTCATATGATTTCAAATACATGACCTTTCTCATTTTAAATTAATAATTTAAAATTAATGTTTTTCTCTACTTCTCTTGGAGTTACAGACATAAGTAAAAATTTAGAAGCAGATACTCCAGAAAAGAGATTATCTAGGATTTAATTATTATTAATATGATTTGACCATCTTGGCCAATGAGCTACTACTGTGGCAGTGCTGGCATTAATACCAAATATTATGTTTGTTTATTTGACATCAATTGAAGTAATTTATATTGAATCAGGATAGAAAAACAGTTTAAAAAATTTTCACGTTTTAGGAAAAATGGTAGATTTCAAAGGAATTATTTGTTTCCTATTTGATATTTTGCATAGCAAATGTATGGGTTTTGCAGTTTTACCAAATAATGAGACTGTACTGTACATGAATTGCAGAATACCTGTATATTTTGCAAAGATGATACAATTCAAGTTCTTTAAGTGGTATTCATTTTTTTCTGGGCAGTAGAACACCTCACATATGTTATTTGGACTAGCATTAAACACAGGCATGAGTTCAATGTTAATGACTGCGGTTATTACATTGATATCTCCTAGCACTGAAGATTAAATGGTGTCTTTTTGGCAAGTAGGAGAGAACACAGAGCCAGCACTTCAGCAAGGTTGACAATGATTTATAGGAAGGCTGCCCTAAGTTCCACTGCTTCCAATGCTTCTCTTCCTTGGCTGTGTTTGGGTCAGACTAGAGTGTCACCTCCCCAAAAAGGCAAGGCATAGGAACAGAAAAAGGAGCAGAAGAGTGCAAGTAATTTCCCAATATCAGGGGAAAAATTAGCTGAGAAAGCAGGTCTCTCCTGAGTGCTAATAGATTTAATTGTGGATTTCTTTATATGTTGCAGAGCACATCAGAGGCTGAAGTAGGTGGCTCTGCCAGATAACAGAGCATTAATTGATTCATTTTTAGCTACTCATTTAGGGCACAGTTTAGAGGTCTTTTCGATGTTTACCCAGTGGCATGAAGAGAAATTGTGTAGCAAGCTGTAGCCAAGTGTTAGGCTTCACACTCCAAACAATGTGCAGCATGTTGGTAAACTAAATTCCACTACCTTGTCTGTTACAGGAATGACAGTGACAAGAGGCAAAAAATAACCTACTAATGGGTGTCTCTGGGAGTCAGCATTCATTGATCTTAGGTATTGAATGAGTAAAGAAAAAGTCTATGGGGAAGGAGAGGAGAGCGTAAAGCTAAATAAACAGATAGCCACTGTTAAGAGTCCCACAGGTTCTGACAGAGTCCGCAATCCTCTGCCATAGTCTCTCCTGGTTTTTTTAGTTCATTTAGGGCTGTGTTGCTTCTGGAAATGACATCAGCTACATCAAGTGGGGTTGATAGACTTCAGAGACAGCTGCATCTACTGTTTCCTTTCTAGACTACTTGATTTTATTTAATTAAAATGAAAAGCCTGTGAATGATTATTTTTATTAAATCTCTCCGGGACTAGAACTTTGCAAAGGGAACCTGGCAATGCCTATTCACTTGATATGCTGTGCAGTCCATTGGAGGCACAGGCTCAGCCTGTCTTCCTGCTCCAGCTCTGTCTCTTTATTGCAAACAGCCGGTAAAATTCCATCACTAGGTTGATTAGACAATTACTTTTAAATCAACAGTGAGCAAATACATTCCTGTAGCTAAACCCAAAAAGTGGAAACAAACATTGCCGTGCTTGACAAGTGCAGGAGTTTGTTATTGTCTATTACAGCTGACCACAAGTTTAAAATTACTGTTTCCAGTAAACTTAAGGAGTATTGTATTTCATTTTATTGATTGAAAAATCCAATCTAAATAGAGAAAGGCTGCTACTGTGGCTTTGCTTGAAATGCTTCTTAAAACCACACTGTCTTATGAATATTTAGAGAAAGTAAATGGCTACTGAGATATTTCCAGCTTGATGATAAATGGTTTCAATTAGACATCATGAAGCAAATTGGAAATGTAGGATCTATGTTCAGTTGGGAAACACTATCTCGTTCACAAAGCATCCTAAAATTAACTTCTCTCTTTAACGTAGTAAATTATCTCTAATTGCACATTTAACTGAAGGAGTAAGCCTCTTTTAATCAGTCATTGACATAAAGTTTATTTGCTTTACAAACTGGTAGATTGATCAGTGCAAACATTGGTATTTGAAGCTAAACTGTGATATATAATACTGTCATCAAGAGTCAGGAATCAGAATCAAACATAATATTCTTAGAATGCCTGAAATCAAGAATTACTGTTGGGATTGTTTTTAAGTGTGTTTAATTTCTTATCGTAATACATTTTGCAATAAAAAAATAAAAAGACTAAAGATTGATTTCAAACATTAGTGTTCTGCTGACTTTGCATGGCTGTTTCTCTACTGGGATAGAAAAGCCCTTTCTTATTCTGTCCATGGCCATTTTGATTACACCTTCAATATGAGTTTGGGGAAGAAATAAGCACTATGGCTTTTGTCAAAACTAAAAGTGTTACCCTTTATTCTGTTTTATATGCCAAAGGGGGACGAACTCCTGCTTCCTAAACATGACAATGCCAAGACACTGTTCAGCATTTCCTTTCTTCTCATGATTAATAATCCACACATGCATAAAGTACAGGGTTTGCTGTCCTAATTCCTGCTGTGGTCTTCTGTGCTTGGTTTTCTGTAGACTTATCTTTATCCCTGAAAACAAGACCCTTTTCTGATAATTTCTTGGGCAAACCTTCAGGATTATCTGTGTTCTGTGTTTTTGCAGTGTGCCAGCAAGGTGAACGGCGGTCTGTACACCACCACTAAAGACTATCCTGATGAAGCTGTCCATTTTGCCAGGAGTCATCCACTGATGTATCAGCCCATCAGGCCTGTTCATAAGAGACCAATACTAGTTAAAACAGATGGAAAGTACAATCTTAAACAAATAGCAGTGGACAGAGTGGAAGCTGAAGATGGACAATACGATGTTTTGTTCATTGGCACAGGTAAATAAAGAAAGCAAGGAAGAAATTTTACGTTTACAATTTAGCAAGTTTTTGTTTCTTTCTTTCACTTTTTTTTTTGTTTTGGTTTGGTTTTTTTTGTTGTGGTTTTTTTTTGTTTTTTTTTTTCCAGGATGAAGCAAATCTATACAGCATTTATTTTTATCAACTTTTCTTCTCATGCCTTCACCTTACAGAGGATGTTAGTCATTCTAGGCATGTACTTCACTGTGATGCTAACATAGAGGAAGGTAATGGTAGGGAACTATTTAAAAACTAACAAGAGAAGCAAGTATAGGATTCCATTTTAATTTATTTTCTTTTAAAAAAAGAATATTTAAAAAATGGCAGAACAACCAGCCTTATTTTTTAAACTTCAGAACACTGTCATGTATCTAAGCTGAGATTTGGAGACCTGAGAGAAACAAAGGTGATATGATTTCCAAAAATATCTGTTCAAGTTATTTGCTTTATTCCACAGTTTCTTTTCCCCAGTTCTGGAGACAACAAGTCTAGCTGATACCATTAAAAAACCCTGCCAGCTTCCAGGTTTGGGTTTCAATAGAGATCAAGGAAGGAGGGAGGAAATGCCCAATTTCAAAAAACCCACAAGTTTTAGAAGTTTCCTGACAAGTTTTCTTGTCCTTCTTCTGTGCCATTTTATTAAAATACAGAGAGCTTGTTTAACAAGAATTTTTGAGCATCTTCCTAACAAACACAATAAAGGCAAAATATAGCGTATAGCTGCACTGAATCTAAGAATGCAGAGAAAAAATAAATACCCTAATGGTATTTAAAAAATAGAAAAACTTAAGAAAACAAGAGGAAAGGCTGGAACTATACAAGACTTAAGTCAAATCTAATCTGTCTGGAGAAAACCCAAGGACTCTTACATTCACATTCAATCAATTTAACAACAGGAGTGGTATCACAAATCATTTTGACCATTTTGTCTAGGAAAGCAGTTCCAGTGAATTATTTTTTACTAATGAAATTCCTCTGATAAGTACATTTCAGTGTTGAGAAAGTTCAAAAAAATCATGTTAATAGAATAGCAAAGCTCTATTTATATCAGCGCTGTTTTCTACATTTTAAAGCAGCCTTGGTACAGCCTTAGTCATGGACTTAACCATGGTCTGTAAAACATTGTATCATGTGTCACTTATTTGTGTACAGCAGATTTTACAGTGGGTCCTACATCCTTTATATTTTGTCCTTGCATTTTTGATTGTGACTGCATCAAATATTCTTGTACACAAGTCTTTTGTTCGGCAAAGTTGAATCCAAAGTGGCTTAAGTGTGTGCTTTAGAGCTGTGTTGGATTGGCCCCCAACAGCTGCCTAGTGTTCTTAGGCTGTCTGATTTCAGGTGACATGGAATTCCAGCAACGGAATTTGGGTTTTAGAAACTCTGAAATGAAACCTGCAATCACTACTCTGAAAACTCATTGCTTATTTGGGCAATATAATATTAGAAAGGGTTGATATATATTTTTTTTAATCCCAGTCCAACACCTGCTGTGTGACATAAGTAAGCAGCATCTTACAGCTGAGCAAGTTTCCTTAGGGTAGCAGTGCAGGTTCGAAAGGTTCATCAAAGGCGAAGTCTGAACATCAGAGCTTTCACATGTCTGTCAGCAGGATTTGAAGAGGGAGTTACTTATGAAAATCACAGCTCAGAATACAAATTCTTTTTACTGTTCTACTACAAAATGGTTGCCTTTGATTACATATTCTCTTTGAAAAATGGTGTATGACCCCAGTTTAATGGTTCCTCTTTTTGCTTCACCCTTTGATCTTTTGCTGAACAATTTCCTCAGTGCTTCCCTGCTTAACATGTCTCCTGTAAATGAAAGATGACTAAAAATAACAGAAGAAAATAAGTGATATTTGCCATTGCTGATGACAGATTTTCAGATTAAGGAGAGCAAGGCTTTTCTATAAATAGCCAGCAAGGCAAAACCAAAGTGGTGGAAGACCAGATGTTATTTGTGTGTTTTACTTTCCTGCAAGAGTTGCAGAGACTGAGAGGTTGATAAATCTAAGTCCAATGTGCCTTAGGCTTTTGAATGTGCATCCTATATTTTGATTCATCTCCCTTCGACTACACCTTCAGCTCAACAGCAGCTCAGTGTTTCCTTAGGGAAGGGTAAGAATTGTGCACAATGAGCCCCTGAAGGTTTTTGTACTTTTGCCCGGGGGAATGGAGCTGCTGTCAGGAGTTAAGGATATTACTAGTTTGCTATCTAGTGTAAACATTCAGATCCTATAATTAAAGCTGCTTTACACTTGCTTGCCTCAATGCACTAGGCTTCCACCTACTCCCATCTCTTTGGGACCCATATGGTTGCCCTCTGTGATCCTTTTGCTATTCACAATGGGTTATGACCCAATGTTTGACAAATACAATTAATTATGTATCTTCCAAATGTCTAAATTGACTCTTATTTGCCAGGGACAAATTGTCATATATTTCATTTTCTAAGAGTAAGAATCCTCACTAATGACAGCACAATGCAACTAACTTTTCATATGTACAAATTTCAATCCATTATCAATTTGAAGAAGTCATTTCAGGTATTTGAAGGTATCCTAGGGTACATAAATGTTATATAAATGTTTCAACTAATCATAACCTTTACTTTTGTTTTGTTTTCTTTTAAATATGTGTCCAGATAATGGTATTGTGCTGAAAGTCATAACAATTTACAATCAAGAGACAGAATCAATGGAAGAAGTGATTCTTGAAGAGCTGCAAGTATTCAAGGTGAACTGTGTTGTATACAAAGTCTTGACTTTTTGGCAGAATTAAAATGTCAAAAAAATCTGAGGATAGTGAAATGTATAATACTTGTTTGCAAGAAATTTTCTAATTATCTAGAAATTTTATGACAGGAAACCTTCATTTTCAAATGAAGTTTTTCTAATGTCCCAAGTACCAAAGCATGCTGAAGCAAATCACGACTACTGCCTTTCTATTTATATGCTTGGACATTGGAGTGCAACTTTTAATTAGAAACTTACTGCATTTTGTTTAATTTTCCCTTGTATCCAATTAAGTAATTAAAAAATTATAACTGCTCACATAAAAATGTGCCTACTAAAATCTTGGAAACTTAAATGAAATCCAGATAGAAAAAGTCCACTCAGAAAGAGTGAATCAGTTAACCTGTCTCTACAGTGGGCAAACATGGGTCTTAGTGAGGCAGAACTCCATTCTCCTAAAGAACAACCTATGACTAAAGCTCAGTTCTTGGCATGTGAAAAAGCTAACATAATGAAATTCTCTTAGTGAGTATTCTCATCATGTCACATTAGCCAAATAAAGCAGGAGGCTAACCTGCTTCAAGCTATAGGGAGAATCTAATATCAAAATTTAGATATTTAAATCTGGTACCTGAATTTAGGCAGTGTAACTATTGACTCGTTGCCTGCAGGGAAAATCACAGAATTTGCCCTTCTTTATAAAGCTAGTTTTCAATAGAACTATAAGGGGCTATGTATTGCTCCAAGAAATGTGAGCAGAGGGCAGAGAGGACAATGGTAAAAGAAGGAATTCCTGCTATTTTCATCTTATCTTCAATGAATGTTTTGTTATAAAGAACACTCCACTTATCACTCTCAAGCAGGACAAAAGACATTCAGTGGTGACAAGGGCTAATGTCATGTTTGACAGGGAAATTGTAGTGTTCCTTTAGCTCTGATAATCCTGAATTAAGTGTTGGCTGTTTGTTTCCAAATAAACTGTTTTAAAGCAATATTTCTGAAAGTCACAATTTCCTCACATCTTTCTTAAAGAAAGTGAAAATATCTAGCAAAGCTGAATGTAATAAGTAAATACCGATATTATTTAACCTGATTTATTTTCATAGCAAAAAGATATTATTTTTTCTAAGCAAACAAATATTTCCTATTTTTCTAGATGCCAGTTCCTATTATTTCTATGGAAATCTCTTCAAAAAGGGTAAGTCTTTTGCAAGTTTGAAATATGATGTCTGTGACTCAAATGTATTGAAGCTGTAAACTGCACAGAGCTAAATGCAAGGACAGATAGACAGATGTACATCGTCTATAATGAGATCTGGTTGGATACATGTTATTGTTCTGTAATATAACTTATGGTTATTTGCTCTGTTCCTTTATAATGTATTTATGTTTTTCAATTCTAGTGCTAAATATCCTTAGTTCACAATACCATACATATCAAAGCAAGTCAAAACCAATCTGTTTCATAAGTTACCATCGTACTAATCACAGTAAGGATTAGCTTGGTGGATATGGCAATTCACAGAAAAGTTCTTTGTTGATAAATGCAGACAGACTTCAGCCCCACGGGGATATCAGCAAAAAGAGCCTTGCTGGCTCTCCCACATATTCAGTTGCCCTGTAGGGCTGTTTGGATCTGAGTTCCTTTTGAGTTTCTGAAAATTTCTGCTGATGTAAACACCCAATTTATTACTCTGGTGGGCAGATTCTCTTCCATATCATATCATCTAATCATATAATCTCAGTATGGAGCCATTATAAACATCCGAGGATAGTTATAGCTTAATGTTAAACATGTCCACAGTGATGTTAGACATCCAGTGCAATGTAGGTGCAAATAAACACAGTGAAACACGAGTAACAAAGAATGAAAACTGCATTATTAGGAGGTGTGACTGTGCCCCAAAGGGTTATTTGAGTCTTGGTGTCTAATCAACTTGCATTCTTCCTGTATGTAATGCAGAAAGTCAAAGTCCTGTGATGGTAATTCGGAGAAGGATTTGGGTTGAAGAATTTTGAATTATTTCCTGCCTCAATCTTTTCCCATGGACTGTGAAAGCAGCTCTGGAGACTAGATTATCTAATAATGAACAATCTAACACTGCACCTAAGTGATTATTTGGAGAAAGACTTTGGTGTCTTTTCAGATGTTTGCCTTACTTTTAACTCTCAATGAATTGTCATGGTTAAAGGATTGTGTTGGAAGAGTAAAATAGAGATATCATGAAATATGAAGTAGAATTCCTCCATTATATTCATCTCCCAAGAGGTGTGCTAACTGTACTAATTCAAGGCATATCTGGAAAATCTGGAGAAAACTGTAAAAAAGCCACCAGAGCAACCCAGTAGTTGAAAGAAAAAACTTCTTGTGAGAAGTTTACTTTTTCAAGAGATCAAAAAGAAGACTGAGAGAGAACAGGAGAGTCATATATATATTTTACTGTGTGAAGTGACTTCCTACTGTGTGTATGAGGATTCTTAAACATTTATAGCAAAGCAATATTAGATTAAAAAAACCAAGATCAGCTTGTTGAATGTAGGTAAACTTATTCTTGAAATAGGACACAGTTTTCTGACACTGAGAACAATTAAATGTTGGAATATGTGTTAGGGTCAGAGTTGGCACCAAGTAATTTTGTCTTTAAAATCAGCAGGAATATAACATAGTTGAGCATACATTAAAAAAAATGTTGTACCTCTATCATTTTCACTGGTCTCTTTTGAACTTGGAGTTACTGAGCCTGTGGAGATCTCCTTGCTACCTGCATTTCCATATCATTATAACACTGACCAGTCTTCACCAAGTCATGGTACAGTAAAATATCACATTTCAGGGCTGAGCTTGTTATCTGCAGAGACTGGGAAAGAATCTTCTTTGATGTTCAGTTGGCTAGATATCAGATGCTTCTTTTCCCTCCTGTGATTTTCCAAGACTTAAAGAAGTCTTTACCCCTGCTAAAAGATAAAAGAGAAAATCTCATCTCATATGTCTCATTGAAAGTGTTGCACATGTCTTCTGGGACAATCCCACTGCAGCACTTGCAGAAAAAGAATTCCCCTCAAACAAGTATCCTAGGTTTTCTCTTCATTCCAGTTGGCAGATTGAGTTGCTGCTACTATCATCTGGTTTATCTCACCAGAAAAAGTCTTCAAGCATTGCTGTTACCAACCTCTCCTAGTTTATTCCCCTGGCATCTCTGAAAGTTAAATTTCTGTGATCTAAAGAGATACAAGAAATATAATAAGGAACAAGAACAGACTATCCAGATTAAAATTTATATTTTGTGATAGACTAAGTAAGGTGTTGTTATTTTCCAGCTTTAAGTAACTTTAAAATACCAGATTTTGAGAGCTTGAAAGAAGAGTAGGAAACTTAGAAACTAAGTTTGGCCACTAGGATGAGCACAACTTAGGAATCCTTTTTCTGACTGGCAAAACTGTGGAAGTGAGCTGTGCATAAGCAGTTTCTATTGCAGTGCACAATGCATATTTTTGTGTTCAGAAAATTTACATTTGTCAGCAACAAGATTTTTTCTCAAATTCCTTTCAATTCAAGCTAGTCTCTTCTGAATTTATTGTGCTAGCATCTGAAGAATTAAATTGATTATCTGTTATTTGATTTGAAAAGGACATCTCTGTGAGCTCAGAAGATTCAAACAATGAATGCTAATGCTGAAAAACTCCCACCCAAACCCTGCAAATAAATACTAAAGTAGATAGTGACGAGGTAATTTGTAAGGAAAGACTGCACAGCAACAGGAAAACAATTAAATATCTATCTATCTATCTATCTCCTGTGCACTGCGGTGTTATACAAATCATAGCACTACTGTGCGTGTAATATGTGACCATATTCTAAGTAGTTACAACAAGAGTTAAATTTACTTGAAAACTCCCATTTTAAAATTGAGTTTGCTTATAACCCTTGCATATTTGAAATTTGTTTAAAGTCTTTCATGTCAAGTTGGGGTTTTTTTTTGCAGATCAGTTAGGTGACAGACAAGTGTAAAGAGGGAGGCATTGGAAAATATCTTGATGAAAAAGAAATGTAAACCTTTGCCTATTCAAACACAAAGCTGAAACTTCAGAAGCGAGAAAATGCCAAAATAAACTTGTTCATTTTGCCTTCTTTCTGTTTCTCTGTCCTCAGTAGGAGAGCTTAATCTGTAATCAGATATTTTCCTGCAGAGTAACTCTGCCTCCCTCAGGTCACAGGCTGGAAGCACAACAAGCAACAATTAATTTAACAATTTCAGTAACTACTTTGGGAAGAGAAGTTTTAGTGGACATTCCAGGAACCCTATGTGGTGCATTTTTTGCAGCAACAGCTCTACGTGGGATCCGAGGCGGTCATAGCCCAAGTGAAGTTCCACCAGTGCGACATGTACGGCACAGCCTGCGCCGACTGCTGCCTGGCTCGGGATCCCTACTGCGCCTGGGACGGGATCTCCTGCTCCCGCTACTACCCCACAGCAGTGCAGGCAAAGAGGTGAGAGCTCCTGCTTCTTCTGATACTCTTTTTACAAATATCTACATCAACAGTTTCTACTGCAACACGGAGTACTTCGTATCTCCCCCTCAGACATAGCCCGTGAGATGTCATCTTCTAATTTCTCAGCATAACCTTAGGGGATTGCAAGGAACCAAACTCACAAGATGGCATAAACCACAGGGCTAAGACCAGAGCTAAGTCACTTTGTAATTATTTGCATCACATTGTTAACCCTAATTTCCTCAAACATCTTTTTGTGTCTTTGCAACATCAGTGACCCTAGCACAGGTAGCACCAAATGTCATTGTTAGGTCAGATGTGACATACACACGTGATTAGAATTCAAGAAGAAAAAGTTTTTATTTTGCATGTTCTTTAGCTTATATACTCTTTACAAAGCATGATCTTTAGTCATTAACTACATCACAATAACTTATATTCATGCAGAAATTTAATAAGGCATGTATACGCATCTACTTTTGCACGTAGCCTAGCTTACAAAAATGTTCATGTATCTTATCTAGTTTGTTTCCATGCTGGTGGTGTTGTCTTCTTCCTTACTATAGATACACTCGAAAATCATCAATTGTTATTTCTTCTATTAACTCAGCTTTGCTTGTAGGCCAGCTGTCAAGTCCCTCCATACATATACAGCAGAATTTCTAAAAAAAAATCAAAGATGCTTTGTTATTAATAGTATACCTTCACCAACCAAAATCCACCAGAACAGATTTTCTGCAAAAGCTAAGTTTTGGTTTAGGTTTTCTGCAGTGGATTGAAAATTGAAAAGCAAATTACTCTAGAGGCAAGTTCAAGGCAAAGACCTGATATGGGTGCTTTAATTTTGTGTTGTGAGGACTCTTTCTCTATATCACCCTTCACTTATTCGTGGTTCTTGACCTTCACTCTTTAATTCAATGATTTCCCTGGGACCTGTTGTCCTCTCTTCCCTCTCAAACCCAGGTTCTGCAATTCAGCTACACAGAACAAGTATCTAGAACATGCATGTTTTAATCCAGACCTTTTCACAAAAATTAGTCAGCTTTGCCACCTAGACAGAGAAATTTCTTACCTGAATCAGCAAAATTTTGGTATTGCACAGTTCAAATAATTTCTGTGGCTTTTTTTAGCAATTACTGGTTTTAAAAATATACTCTTATTTATACTAGACCTACAAGGACTATAATAATGAATTGAATAAATTCCAGAGAGACTTTTTAAAACTTCTGGAGATGGTTAAGTCCAAACCAAGTCACAGTGTCCCAAATCTATTATTGTTTCTTAACAAAAATCAGGAATATGGGGCTTTGTATGTAATCATTTTTCATCTGGCATATTTTGTCTTTCCATGAACCAGGATGCACACAGATGCATGCTGACTATTATCAGGCATAACAGACATTTCCATATACTTTTTAAAAAAGATAATTAATACAGTCATGTTACCTTTGGTAACATCACTTTTTGGATAAGGCACATTTAAATGTACAAATGAGAAACACAGTGTGTGACTCAGCATAATTGAGAATCTCTTGGATTTACTGTACTAGGGCATAGGTTAAACCAAGCAGGAAACCTACACAGCTTTTACAAGCAGGACTGCATAGTTTTCCTGTGCCTTTTGTGAATATAGGGAAGGGAAGAAGTGGGCTCTGGTTGACTGCTCAGGGTGAAATGAGTCTGGTTAAAATTTTCAGGCCTCAGATTAAGAAAGATGAGCAGCTATACAGTGGGCCAGGGAGATTAATGTCCTACAGTATAAGTAGAAATTGGATTATCATAATGATAAAGCATTGGGTTACTCCTCTGATGATGTAAAAGTCATTTGGGAGGGAAGGGGGGGTTAAAAATTTCCCATCAGTCTTTTAGCTTACTAGCAGTATCACCATTTATATTGCGCAGGCTACTTGTTGTCTAAGAAAAGATGAGAGAAACTCACTGAGGCCTGGACTTCGTTGTACATGTTTCTCACCTAAGACAATTTCCAGAGTAGCAGGCTTTAAGTTCCCTGAAAACACATTTTTCCAGGGTGGAGTGATATGGGCAGCACCCAGGCACCTTCCTGTGCCTTACTTCCCCAACATTCAGCAGGTCAGCCTCTAAAAGAAGAAAATACTGCTGCTATCTTCCTCCTTCTCTTAAGATAAGCACTGTAGCAGTGGAGAAGGGATTTGCACTCAATTGAATGTTCTTGAAGTCTGCAAAACTTGTTTTCCATATCAGAGTCTGGGGAACAGCAAGCAAACTAAGTGTTGAGAGGCATGAATGGCATTTGCTTTGTTCACTTTAGGTCACAGCTGAAGCTCAGAGCATGTTAAATTTAAAACCTTACACTAACTATGTGGTACATGGAGAGGCAGAGAGAGGTACTAGGGACATTTGTATGGAAGTTGTTTTAGGTTGCTTCCTGTCAGGTGCCATGTGAAGAGTACTAGGGGACAAGGCAGGTCCCAGCAGACAGCGTGGAATTCTCTGATACCAAGTAGCACTGATTAGTTGATAACCCTGCCATGGCTTTTAATTTAATTAATGCCACATCCCAGAAGATTCATGTCTTAGTCTGGCCTTCTCTCAAGGCTCCAGATTTCTGCTCAAGCTGTACATGGTAATACAAGTAATGTGAATGCAAGGGGCATTGGAGAGGACTTTTTTCTGCTGTTCCTTATACCTGTCCCTTTATTGGAGTCATGGAGTTGTGCCTTACATTGCAGCACACTTGAGCTGACCTTAGTAACACCTGTCTCTGCTCCAATGTGGCCTTCATTCTGTACATTTATATGGACTTCTGGTCTGTAAGAGCTGTGCTGCTAGTGGGTAAGGGCTCTGCTCAAAATTCTCCTTTTGATTCCAGTCCTACTGGTGAAGAATTGAATTGGGGCAGAGATGTACAATGTGTTCTCCCCACTTTGGTCCAAATGCTGTCTGCTTTAGATCCTGATGCCTCCAAGGTACAACAAGTGTTTAGAGTAACATTAAACAGAAATCTGTAAACTAAGGCATGTAACAGATTTAGAGAGAAGTGAAGCATAAATATAAAATCCTTATGCTTGGCATCTGGTATTAATTTTTTAAATTGTGAAAGTCTATAACTCCTTGTACATGTATATCCTGGATAACTAATTAAATGTGGGATTTAATTAAGGAAAAAAAAAAAAAACTGAGTCCAAGATCCCATATCTTGATGCTGGGAGCACAGCACACCACAATTCCATGGTAATTACAGGTGTGTGGCTCCTAAATACTTCAAATACCTCAGATGGCAGAAGGAATTTCTATTGCATTCAAATTTCATGAAGTGCACTTAAGAAAGCAGAGGTCCAGGACTTAAATGCTTTAGTTCACTATTAGC
The DNA here is from genome assembly GCA_013400635.1 of Hypocryptadius cinnamomeus. NCBI lineage: Eukaryota > Metazoa > Chordata > Aves > Passeriformes > Zosteropidae > Hypocryptadius > Hypocryptadius cinnamomeus. The sequence continues at coordinate 18,674 of VYZP01075205.1, forward strand.
TCTGCAATCTGATTTGGGCAGTTTCAATTTTTATCTAAACAAGCAACAAATTCTACAAGTGAGATTCTTTGCTGTACCAGCTCACCATCCAGGCTGAAAAAGGTCTGAAGTAATTTAAAAATTCTTTGAACTTGGGTAGGCATTGTGTGATTCTTTTGCTAATTTTTAGAAGCTGGCTGTCTCTCCCCTGCCTCCTCTCTCTCTCTGTCTTCTTTCTCCATCACCCACTCCACCAGCAGGCACGCATTCTCCTGATTTACTTATGCAAACACAGTGGTGCCTTTTCTTCCCAAGAATTTTTGATTTTGCCTCATACATTCCTGGGAAATAATAAAGAAAATTGAAAATTATGGTGATGGTAATGATGATGATGATGATGATGACTGTATTGCTTTCTTGCAGATCATTTTTATGAGATTCCTGAAAGCACAGAGTTAAGGGCTGAAATCTAAATCAATGAAATTACAGATTGCAAAAGATACTTCCCAAAATTCAGTACATTTGTTAATCACTGAAAATTGTTCCTTACAGTAATTTATCTCAGGGATTGTCTAATACTCTTTTACTCTGAGTAAAATAATTTCTAAGAAAAAATAAAATAATACCATGCTTATGTCAGTATTTGTGAAATGAGTTTATCTCCCAGCATCTCCCTCTCTTTCAGCACCTCTCTCCATTTTTTCCTTCTATTTGAGAAAATAGTAAGTGAAGGCACTGAAAATAATAAGTGAAGGTGCTGTATCTTCCCCAGTCTTCACAGTTGCAACAGTAAAATTCCATCAGACAAACATTTATTTTTCTTTAATGATTCTGACAAC
>VYZP01075206.1:7013-28970 GCA_013400635.1 Hypocryptadius cinnamomeus
TACAGCCATGGCTCGTGTGGTGTGTTTGGACCAGTCTCTTCTTTGCACTTTTTTACTGATGCATCATACAATGCTTTGCCTTGGGTGAACGGAGATGTCACCTCACTCACTTTCCCTTGTCCTCATCTTTAGCAGGTTTCATTTGTACCCCTGGCAGTGCAGCTGACAAAGGGGCAGCCCCTCTGACTGTGATGCTTTCTGCAGAACACACACAGAGGGAGCACAGAGGGATCTCTGTGCTCACCTGCCCTGTGAGGAGCTCTTTCCATGGGCAGGAAGGGTTGATTTTTCTCTTGTGAGGCTTGTTTGACACTCATGTGAATTGTAAGAGGGTGGCCTACTTCAGCATGGTGGGGGATTGGACTCCATTCTTTCCTGGGAGAAAATCCTACTCCCTGCTTTCTTTCCAGTGGGAAGAATGCAACCTCTGTACAGAAACAGCCTAAAAGACCTTTATGAATGGAACCCCTTGAATGATAACATTTCAGAGTTGCCTAAAGCTGTTAATCGGATTAGCGGTATAGTGGAGGAAGTACTTAGCACGTATATACAGACACCCAGGCTCTTCCTATCTGGGAGCTGCACTGCTCACCATGTTATTAGGCCAGGCATTCTTCTTCCCCAGTGTTGTTCCCTTGTTCCCAGAAAATGCTGTTCATCTGGGAGGAGAAGGGAAACTTGTGCCATTTGACACTGCAGGGCTGTTTATAGGTGTGCACCCTAATAGCTGGTGTGGAGCATCTGCAGCTGTCAGAGGAGGATTGAGGTTCCCATGTACTTAGGAATGATTGGGCACGTGGTCCTCTGGATCCAGCATTGTGCTGCTTGAGGGAAAGCTTTGCCTTGGCTGCTAAAGACAGAGACTGTCAGATGTTTCAAGTTTTCCCCTTCTTCACCCTCACCCAGTTATTGTCTAGAAAATAGCTAAGTACTTTTCTGGGTCCTTGAGAGAGAGGGGCAGGGAATCAGAGAACTCTTTGAATTTTGCCATGGATCTCTGTCCTGAGCTTAATTTTACAGCATGAGTGTGCTTCAGGCATGTTTTCTCCATTAATTTCCTGCTTGCAGAAATGCCATGGTAATTTTTCAGAAACAAAATATTTGTGATCCTGCTTGAGAGGGGAATGCTTTGAAGTTCAGTGTTTCCAAGCATTTTCTGAGCAAATATTGCAGTTAGTGTTTTATTCCTAGTATCTGAAAGCAATGGGCCAAATAGCATTGTCTCCTTGGTAAAGTCACAGAGCAGGATCATGGTTCCTTCCCTCTGAGGAATGCTGGCTCAGAGCTCTCTGGCAATCCCTTCAAAAACTGCTCATGTGGATTTTAGGGGTGGCTGTCTCCTTGGTGCCCTTCTTCAGTGCTCCAGCAATGATGTTCATCTTTGGCTTTGTCTGAATTTCTCTGTCCAGTATACCCAGATTCTTTAGTGTTAGTGGTCACATTGGGAATTGACATTACACAGGGAATTACATAATTTGTGTTATGTATTTAAAGCCTTCTGGAGTGCAGTGTATGACCTGATAGTCCTTATTCATGTGAGCAGTCTCATTTGCTCCAAAGGAGCTTCCTTCCTAAAAATTTATCAGGAAGAGTACAGGTAAAGCATCTGAAAACTGCAGTAAGTTTTCTGTAGCATCTTGTGTGTAAACATCCTGCATTGGATTACATTGTACAAGTGGAGTTTTCTTCAGGCCCTGTTGAGGGAAAGGCAGGCATGATGGTGCTCTATGGCTGAGTGGAACCCATTTAATCCAAGTAGTTGTTAGAAGTCTGCATGTTGATCTGCACTGACTTGTTAAAGCTCTGAGCTGTGTGAGTTAGCAGAGGCTATTTGCATGCAGTACAGATTAACTGTGAGTGAATGCCAGGAGAAGTGCTCTACTAAGAGCTACTAACTAGTTAATTTATTGTCAAGACCTTTTCATGATTTCCCTAGAGGTTTTTTCCAAAGTGCTGTCGTCCAACCCAATTTTAGATTGTGATCATTGCATGGCTTCTGGGTGCCTTTCCACAGGTCTCTCACCTCAGCTCTGTTTTACCCGAAACCTAGTTTTATTCTAATCAGTGATCTGGATAAAAGCTGTTTAAAGTTGAACATTTGACCTTTCTTTTAGTTAAGATTTTTCTAATTTTCTAAACCAGGATTTGTTTTTTTCCCTCATTGGCTGTTCTCCTTTGAACTTAAGTCCTAAACTCAGAGACTTGCTTGTGATCTTTTTGTTTGTTGCTTTGTATTATAAGAAATTTTGCAGACCAAACTACATCCTCCATGTCACCTGCTCATCCTGCTATCATCATCTGCAATACCATATAAAATCTGCCAAACAAGGAATTTCTCCTCTTCCTTAAAAATATTTTGCTGCTAGAAGAAGGGACAAACAATGAGGCATACTGTTAAAATGCTAGTCTTAGCTGCCTCTCTATCTCTGTTTCAGTGGGATCAAGTTTGGATGTCATGTTTACTATGAAAATCAGGTGTTCTCATGCAGTGGTGTTGAAATGAATTCCCTTAGGATTTGGACCTGTAGAGAAACAGTAATAGTTCAGAACATAATGAAATGAATCTGTTGGCTGGAGATCTGCCAGTGAGTGCTATCTCAGCAAGCCCATGCATCACCAACTCCTAATCACTTTGATGAAAGATTTTTGAAAAAGTTTGCAGTTCTGAAAAGTTTCTCGTATTTTTTAAACTGTAGTGAAAATATTTGCTTTCACAATATAATTTAGTTTAGAAGACATTTGACTGAAAGCTTTGAGAATTCATCTGCTGCAATGGGAAAAAGAGAATCCAGAGGCAGGCTGGGAAATTGCACAGTATCATCTCTCTTTTGGACCCATATGAATCCAGTGGTGTAAGGTGATTATCTGCTGAAGCATTAGCCACAGGGGAAGGAGACCTTATTTCTTGCCATGCCTCTTAGAGGTATATAATACTAAATACTCTTTGATACTAACTGGCTTGATTTAAGTCTTTATGGGCATTTTAGGGATCATGAGGACTTTTCCGATACATTACCCCTTTACCTGATTTTTGTATCATAGAGACAGTTTCTAGTCCTGAAAGGCACCTGTGTGAGTAAGAAGGGCAAGTTTGTCTCTTCAGGGTTTGGCAGCAGCAGATCAGAAGCTGAGGGCACCTGGCTGCCCTCACTGATGCCATGCTGTGCTGGGCTTGCTGCTGAGAAGCTGACTCCATATCCCACTGTTGCCAACAATGCTTTTCAAGAACAGTCAAAACAAGTTTTTTTTACCTCTCATCCTAAGAGGTTTTGAGGCTCATTGCTTGAAGGCCTTGATGAGCTTTTCACACTGCCACAAATGACTGGCAGAAGAAATTCAAAGAGCATCTTTTCTAGCTAGAGTAATGCTTCAGATAACAGTGCAGCTGGGAGAGGGATGTATTTTAACCCAGGCTCTCTACTGAAATCAGGGGAGACAGAGGCTTCTGCCAGTGACTGGAGGCTCTGACAGCAAATTCATGCAAGTAATTCTCTGACAAATGAGGCAGACACGAGTTCTGCATTAGACCTTGTCTGAAGAGCAAGGACCTGGTTCATTGGCAGCAGCTCTGCTGTTCTTGAGTGTGCTGTGAAAATACAGTCAGCTGCTCTGCTGCCTCACCACATCTGTACATGGGTCTATCTGCAACAGGATGCTTTGCTTTTTCTCGTTATAAGATGTTCCTGGTTACTGCCTCTGGTTGCATTCTTGAGGAAAGGCATTGATTCCTGTGTAAGCTGGATTTGCTTGCTGGACAGGTTGCTGGAGTGCAGCTCTCCTGCTGAGAGTTGTGCTACTTCACTTCAGGGTGGAGAGCAAGACTTCTCTGGTGGAATGCTTAAGGTACTGGTGGAAGTCACAAGCAGGGTTTCTGCTGTTTCACTTTGTGAGAGCTTCCTCAGTGAAGGGGCTGTTGCCAGTAGTAGAGCTGCACATTACATCAGAGTCCTCTTGAATGCTACTCATGTGTTTCTAGTGAAATTTGACTTAGTGCAAAATGTACTTCTAGAAGACTGCAAAATCCAGGGATTTAGACCGTGACTAACTGAGATTCCAGGGAAGATCTGATTTATGGATTTGAAAGCAAGACTGTTAAATTCAGCTGATTTGACACATGCTTGCCACCTCAGCTGGTTTTCCCATTGTAACTCATATTTGGTGCTCTACTGTAACGTCACTCAGTTCAGGGTAGAAGGAGTGGACTTCAGCATTGCTGGATTTCACAGAACCACAGAATCATAGCATTTAGGGCTGCTTGGAGCCCAACTTTTGATTCATTTAGGCTTATAGCAAGTCTATGGGTTGTGCTAATTTAACCTGAGCTGTATTGGTCATAATTGGCCAGGAGCAATGCAAGTAACTATGTACTTGCTGTAACATAACCCACATCTGTGAACTCTCTGCAGGGGTCTGCTCTTTCCCTGGGAAATCTTTAGTGAAGGTTGCTTCCTCCTGTGTGAGTAGAGGAGCATCTTTGTTCCAACAGACCTGTCTGAGGCTCTGTCCAGCTGTCTGCATACCTCCTTTCAGTTTTCCACAACACGTGGCATGCGCTCTGGGGATGTCTCTTTGCAGTCCAGGCACATTCTTAACAGGAAGAGGAGCCTCAAGAGTGGAAAGGTAGATGCCTAGAGCTGGCCTGATGCTGAGGTTTGGTTGGCTGTGCCAGATGATTTTCCTATGACTAGTCCAAATGTTTACCTCTGAGAGTCGATTCAGTCAGGGGTTTTACCAGAGCAGACAACCATGAAATGCATTTCCCACAGTTCTGTGGTTTGCTAAGGCAGAGCAGGAGCTCCCCTTTGGAAGAGCTGAGTAAGTCCTCTAGGGCCAGGAATGTTCTTGTTTGCTCTGCTTTTCTGAGTTATCTCCTGTCCCAAATCTACCCTTCTGTGCAATAAGCCAGTGGTCTTCTCTTTGAAGAAATGTAGATAGTGTGCTTTTTTCTCCCAGCCCAGAGTCTTACAGTTCTATTGCAGCCTTCTCAGACTTGCCTGATTTTCTCCAGCATAAAGATAACTGTCTAGAAATCTCAAACCCTTAGCTGGTGGGCCTTCTAATTCCCTCTGAGTTAAGACAGTTCCACTAGAAAATGCCTATCTTTGGCTTTGATATTTTCACACCAAATGCTTTTCTTTATGGGTTTCTGAGTACCAGCTTGAAGTATTTTCTGGAAATTATTGAGAGGGATTTTTTCTCATCTTAGGGATGCACTTTTTCTAGTCGCAGGACTAGAATCTGCTAGTCTGGTGCGTGATGGTAGGAGAGGAGAGAAGGTCATCAAGTCTTCATGCCAAAGCATGAAGTTTGTACATGTGCAAAGGGGACAGATCTCCCTTGTAAGGCTGGAGAAGAAGCTCTGAGTCAGGACAGCGTGGCTGTCAGGAGCGGGGGAGCTGGATTGTTGGCCACCTCTGCCTGTTCTCAGGGACTGTCCAGGGCCTTCCTGTGCAGTGAATGCTGCTTGTGATCTGCCTGAGTAGCAAGCCACAAGAGGTTCTAGAGTCTCTACTCCACCTGTCCCACCAATACAATACAATACAATACAGGCTCTGATTTTCTTTCAACTAGGGTCTTTCCTGTATGGCACATTGCTTTGAAACCAGGTGAGACTAGCGGGCTTACAGTATTCCTTTACACACTTGGCTGTGGCGTTCCAGAATTGTGACAAACAGAGAAATGAAATCTGTCTCCTTTTTCCCCCTTTGCTTGTGATAAAGGTTCTGCAGGGCAGGGTAAAGACAGTCCCAAGCAATAGGTGCTGAGTACACCTGAATGGGCAGAGCACAACCTGAATGACACAGCCCTGTTCCTTGCTCCACATTTCCTGTGGACTAAGATGTTCTTTTTCCTCTTGTCTGACTTCCCAGTGGCAGCTGGTCACATGCTCCACAAAGTTTGTTTTGTAAATGCACCGTTCCCTGAAATTAAGTTTTCTGGATGGTGGCCTTCCACCTGTCAAAATAAGTGGTTTGATTTCTGCTGTGCAGTCAATGCTCAGCCTTACACAGTTTTATTTTAGTGGTTTTATGAGCGCTGCAATATTGCTCAAATGAGTCCATCCAAGCAATAAAGCTTTCTCCGTTGTAACAAAAATCCCCAGCTATTTCAAACACCGTCACTTGCTCATTCTTAGCAGAAACTTTAGTTGTGCTTATCTTGTGAGTCACAATTCATATGCTTCTTTCAGAAATCATCCAGGAAGGCAAGTAGCTCAGTATCACTCTTGTCAAATGCTGCACTTCAGAAATTGAATAGCATGGATTTTGTTAATGAGCAATTAACATTATTTAAGCACCCGAAAACATCTGCAGAAACTATCCATTGATGCCATGGTTGAAGCTGCTTCCAAACAGCATGTTTCTGTAGTTTCTTCCTGTTCAGCGTGGTGCCACCATCAGCTCTGGGCAGAGCTGCAGCTTTGGGCAGAGCTGCTGCAGTGCTCCTGCACAGATGATGCCAAATCCCTGCTGCTCTGTGCTTAACTATGCCAGGTTTTGGCTCCCAGCCCCACTACTTTCCCCATCCTCAAAGGTCTCCTGGGCACATCCAAAGCACCTGAAGTTGGTATTGGTTGGCACAATTAACCCTTTCAGGAGCTGGGATAATCACAATGTAGGAACATTTAGAACATCTGATTTCTGTTTGCAACTGTTGTGCTCTTGATTGCTCTTAATTAAATTTTCTTTTGCTCTCGTCTACAGCTGGTGTGTCACATTTGGAGGCTGATGCTTTTACTGATGCCAGAAGAGTCTGAATAGTCTTTTGTATTTAAGTGGACGTTATTAAATAGTTTTATATTAATTAACTGTGATGAAGGGAACACATGGGCAAATGTACTTGAGGAGATCAGTTTATCCATATGGAAATTACATTGAAAGTTAAATCCATTACCTTAATTGTAAAATTCGACAGCGCTTAGCCAATAACTGTGGCATTGACTAAATCATGCATTTGTGCTTCAGAGCTGGGCAAATGCCTAATTTCCTTGAATATTTGCTCAAATGAAAAATTGTATTTGCCTCACTTGCATAAGCTGCCTCGTCATTTTTGAGAGTGTTTTAGGCAAATGAGTTTGGAGGCAGAAACAGTCCATGAAAAAGTAGGGTCTAATAAGCTCTGAGAGCAGTCATTACAGGATGGTCACTCTGAAAGACTGCCTGGGCTGTCTTGACCCTCAGGCTCTTTACTTTCAAGCAGGAATCTATGTCCACAAAATAAAAGTCGCTTACACTGGTCAGAAAAATGTCTGGAAGGTCCAGGGAACAATGAATGGCCAAAATGGCTTGTTGGACAATAGCAAACTACAGATAAATCAGAAGTTGTAAACTGCTCGTGGTTGATTCTGAACAGAAAGGGGTTACATTTGTGGAATAAATGTGTTCACTTTGAGCCACTTGTTCAGGCTTAATTTGGAGACAAGGCTGATGCTTGTAGCTGCAGTGGACAAAACCCCTTTGCTGCAGCTCCCCTTTTCAAATAGTGAGGACAAAGTATTTATTCAGCTGTCAAGTGGGGAAAGAAAGCAAATTAGTTTTAGGCTAGAACACTGGACTGTGTTTGCTGTTGTATTTCTGAGGCCAGATGGTGACTTGGACAGCCCCAGGGAATGGGTAACAAGTTTCTCCAGGGCAAAGATCAGAAGCAAAAGGAAATATTCAGATTATGTTGCAGTTCCACTTCCTAGAGAGGAAAAGGGGAGTGTGAGATGCATCAGGCTGTGTTAGGGAGGGGATTAGCCACTCCTTTTCTTCAGTTGTTGCTGAATCCTGGAGTCAGTTTGTGGTAGAATGGGTTTGAGACCCAGCTCCCCCTGCAAACTGCAGCTGTCCCAGGAAGGGCAGGGCAGCTCCAGCAGCACCCACTGGGGCAGCTTGCTCAGTGAGGAAAGGGCCTCTGCCCTTAGTGCTCAGCTCCCCACGGCTCCTCTCATGACAGCAAATGATTTGGGCACCTGCCTCACCAGGGAGTCAGGGAACACCTGGGGGAAGGGGGTGGTCTAAGGTTACCTAACAGTGGCTACATTTGGCCTGTGCTCCCAAAGTGTTCTAAGTCCCACTTGTCTGGCCACAGTGCTGGCTCCTGCCTCAGTTTCCCTGGTTTGGCAGTTGGTTTCAGGTGCTCTTTAAATGAGCTGTGGTGGAGTTGGTAGATAACCAAGCAGATGAAGTGTCTCAGCTGTATCTGCTTAGGCTGCTCAGCTGCAGGTTAAACATGGTTCAGGCTCCCAGGGCATAAGAAGGTACCAAAAACTCTCCAAGAAGCTCCAGGACTGTGAGTGTCTGAATGTGTAGGCAGGAAGAAAAGTGGCACAAAAGTTTCTTCATGGAAGGAGTTTTAATTCCATTCAAACATAACTTAGCTTCCTATGTAAGTGTTTTCATTTTGAGTTAATTTTTATCCAGTATAAACAAGGTGGGGGGAAAACAAGAGGATTAGGAAGGCTGAAGGGGAGGAGTGGCCTGGCTGGGTTGCTGAGAGCAGCAGTCCCTCCCTGGAAGCCCCAGCTGGAGCAGGGCAGGGAGCTGCTGCAGGGCAGCACAGGGAATAGTGCATGGCCCTGTGCAGGGCAGCCTGGGCTGCACTGAGGCTGAAGAAATTAGACTCTGCAGGTCAGAGGAAAGGAATGTCAGCCAAGGGGGGCTGTGAGGTTGATACTGTCTACTAGGACAGCAATGGGTGAACCCAGGCCAGCTCTTACAGTTCCTTATTTCCTGCAAATTCACTTTCCTTCTTCCTTTTCCTTTCTCTTTCCTTCCAAAAGAGAGACATGGAGGGAAGGTGATTTTTGTGAATTGAGAGGAATGTAATAGTGAAGCAGACACCTGTTAGGAGTAGATCCTGATCCATCAGATTGACAAGCAATCGAGTGCAAGGGGATGGGGACAGTTGGTACTATGCATTACTCAGTTTATATGCTGGGAGGAGAGAAGTCTTACACCATGTGTGGGGACCTGGCTAAACAACAGAGGCACTCACATGGCCAGGATACTCATGTACCCTCTTTAGTATTTAATTTTCACTTGCCTCAGTAAAAGCACTGTACTTGCAGGGCTCTTTCTCACTGGAAGAAACCCATGAGATGACACGGGTTGTAGGTAACTTTTTTCTTTCTTTTATCTCTCATTTATCTGTCTTTTTACCCTAGGGAACAGAAGTGTTGTTATAGCCCACGAGAGAAAACCTCTTTCAGTCTTCTCAGTCCTTCTTTTTATCCAGAGAATGTTGATCCCCTTAAGCATTAACTCTCAGTGGAGAGGTTGGGTCAGATTGTCCCCTTTCTTGCAATGCCTTTAAAAACAAGATGCATCACAGTATAAAAACAATGTTGCCACTTCCAGAAGAGCGGGCAGTATCCAGGGAAAATACAGGGTGTTTGGGAATGGTGCTGCCTGCACTTCTGCTCTGCCTGACACACCACTCCAGATACAGCTGGCCAGCAGAAGATTTTGGTCCATTCAGTGTGTTGCAGCTGATGTCTATGGCAGCCCTGGGTTTGCTTAGCTGTGCTCACCTTCCTCCTCTCGTGAACTTCCCTGTGAGGCCAGTGTCCCCCTTCTCTGCACAAGCAGTCACAGCTGATGTGGAGATGACACATCTGCCTGTCAAACCTCTGGACCTTGGGACTCTCCTGAGTTATTGCAGCAAGTCAGCTTACTCTGAATAGGAAAAGCAGATTCCTGCAGGGAATTTGGGGCTCAGAATTCTTCCTTTCTTTAATTTATTTTTCTTTAAGTAAATTGAGGGACCTTCAGCTATTCCACTGACAGGAAATGCTGAAGGATATATCTCAAATCATTTGCTCAGATCTCCAGGGTACAGGAGTTTATGAAAGGTTTTTGCTATAGACTCTCCACCAGCTCTGGGAAACATCTGTTCTGCATTCTGAATGCATTTTCCCAGCAGAAATTGTTTTAATAAAATCATCACTTTTTCTGTGCTTAGAAAACCCAGTGAAATAAAGTTTTTTCCTATGCTAAACAGTTCTTGACCACTGGTTAATGAAGTTAAAAACTGCATGTAACATTGTTTGACTTACCCTGTTTTTCCAGGAGCTTCTCTGATGGTCATAACATGACAGAACTCATGGAACTGAAACTCTAAAGAATGACTAGTGTTTAATGTTAACTGCACTACCTGGTTTTGCTGGTGCTTCATTGCAGTCTCTGTTTGAAATGCAGTCTCTAAGCCATGGCATGTGAATAGCCTGTATATTGAGGGAGGCTATGAAAGCAGGGTGTTCTAATGCATGAGGTAGGGGAGGTGAAATCGTTAATAATTTTTCAAAGGTTTTTTTTTTGTCACTGTGTTGTGTCCCAGCTCTGAAATGGCCTTTTCTCCACAGTAAGATATCTTAGAAAAAGTCTTGCTGCAGTTTGATTCACCTGAGAGCAAATAATTATGTGCACAGCCAAGTTACTCTCTGCTAAATCAGAAAAATTGGAAAATCTGTCAAAGTCCTCAGTGCTCACTGTGGACTCCTTTGTCCTCAGCAGAGGTGATGAGCATTTGGGTGGTAGCTATCCTCAAAGTTCAGCTGTGGAACCCTTCCCCTGTGTGGACAGCAACCAGGAAAGGGAAAAGAAAACTCTAGGAACGTGAAGAGATTCTTCATTGATCAAGAGAAGAAAAAGTATCCTGGCTTGGACCTGTTCTGAAAGTGGTTTGGATTTTAATGGGAACTTATACAATTTGCAAAAAAAGGGTGGTGTTGCAAGCTTCATCCCATCCAATTTCCTGTGTAAGAATATTCTGTGTGCTCAGACTGCAATTTTTCAGACAACTACAATTCCTATTGTCGCTTGTTGGGTTTTAGACTAACATTATAGATAGGCATCATTTGAAAATGAAGCTTGACTTAGGATAGACTGATGTTTCTCCTTTGCTTTCAGTTGGGTAACTCATCTTGCCTCAGAGTAGCATTTTCCAATGCAAGCTCAAAGACGGATGGTGCTGAAATGTTTTGAAAGTCAGCTGCCCCTCAAGCAGCTTTGAGATCTTAAATGGACCCAGTAGGAGGGTGGTAGGTATTTCTGGGCCAATGACATGCATTCTGATTCATCATCAGTCTGCTTCACTGCTTTGCCTGGCTTTCCTTTTCATTTTTCAGACAAGAGCCCCTTCTTGGTCCATAAACAAGTGGAAGAAGCACAGAAGCTTTAGTTGGCAAGAGATCTGATTGTCCCCTCTTTGGTGATTCAGACTTTTTTTTGCTTAAGCAAAAAGAACCAAACCAGAACATGCATAGCAATAAATACCTTCAATCCTAAATTGCATCTTGTAGAAGACACATTTTCAGGTCTGGTATATTACTACTTCTCCAAGTCCCACCCTCTCTTACTGGAAGTAAGGGTACTTAATGGAGTCTGCTTCTTGCTCTTCCTTCAGGCTGCACATCTTTTGCCTGTGCTAGTGGTGCAAGGGAACTACAAACAGTATAGCTTTGGTGGCATGCTTTGTGCACTTTCTCTCTCTTAATATCTTGTCCTTTATTTTGGTTTCAGCTGAACAACTTGGACTTCATTTAACAAAATTGGATTTTCATTTTTCTCTCCTGGGAGAGTGAAAGAAACTGCTTTCTTCACAACAGTGCCCCAGCCTGCTGCTTTCTGCTTCGCTGGACCCTTACTTACCACCTCAGGCTGCTTCTAGTTCCTGAAAACAATTTATATACCTGCTCTTCAGCCATGCTTGCAGACATGGTGGATTTATCTCAGATTTGTGGTTCTTTTAAGCTACTGGACATTTCCTTCAGTTAGCCAAGCTCCCTTGGCAGTACTGGTCTGTGAGAAACAGAAAAACAAGTTGTTGTACAAGTGCACTGTAGGTAGAAGGTGAACTTTTCCCCAGCCTGGGTAGAGAATCTCTTTTGTGTCTCTGCCAGGTCATGCACAGAAATGAAGTTACCTGGTCATGGACTCCAGCAGTGTTCTGCTGGGGTTGCAACTGTTAAGTAGGACAAATTATTAGAAATAATTGAATTACAAAAATGTGGAGGTTAAGAGGGTTTAGGAGATCAAGTACAGCTCTGCATGGTGACATGACCTAACAAATTCTGTATCTTCAGCTGATTGTGGGAGAAGCAGACAAAACTCAGGCTGAAGAAGTATGAATGCTGCTCTAGCACAGCAGTGGGTGGAAAGTACTGAGGAGGAAAGTGATCTTGGGGGGGCTTGTTAACTGCTGGAAACCCATTAAAGTCAATGTCATGTCTTTGTGGGATACCAAGCCTGCTTTTATTGGCTTTCCACAGAGCACAATGTCAAACTGGAAATCTCCCTTCTCCTCTTCAGTGTTTCCAATGATAATGGGCTTCAGTACATACACGGGCCTTTCATGCTCTGGAGCAGTAACACTGGAATATGTTCTGCTTCTGGATGTGACAGAGTAGTCCAGCAGAGAGGTACCACTTCAGGAATGTGTTGAGGGCACAGCAGGACCTACACATTATCTGCAACCTATGTGCAGCTGCTTCCAGATACAAGGTGCATTTCTTGGCTTCCTTATATATTGTTAATGGCATATCACTTCTTCTGGGATCCTACATTAGCCCTCTCTTGGAAGGAATCAGAAGAGGACTAAGTGTCTGTCAAGTCACTTTAATTTTTGGGATATCTTTAGGCATCATGATGATAGGAAATGTCTAAAAACTCAAGTGAATCAGAAAAGGGTATTCTAAAATTGTCATGTTTGTTTCCAAACACCCTTGTGGGACACAAGGCTGTGGGTGCTCCCTGTCTGTATGAGTGAGATTAGAGTTTGAAAATATCTGGTATATGTGCACCCCCATATCTGGCCTTTGTGTAGTGCTCTCCCTTTTCGTGGGCTACTATAAGACAAAATATGCAAAGATGTTGTAGATTTCATTAGTCACACTAGTTTATTCAAACGTCTTCTTTGCATAAGAAACCAAGGCCTGTGCTGATCTCTGGGAAAGAATGTGCTCCCAGCTTGGAAAAGCCGTGTGCTCGAATGGCACCGCGGCACGGCAGAGGTCAGCAGCTCGGGCACCGGAGAGGGGCCGGCTCTAGGGTTTGGTGCCATCATTTGCAATTCAATCCCATGCAGCTCCCTCTTAGGAGAACAATTCACTAAATACAGAGTTGTTCTTTTTCCCTAATTCACCATATAATTCACCTCCTAAGTTCAATTAAGAAGCAATCTGTTTGTGACTGGAAGCAAGCTGCATTTATTTAGAAATACAAAATTATCCTTTGCCTCAGCAAAGACTGCATGCCTTAATAATTCTGGTGATGAATGGCTAGTTGGGGTTTCCTTTAAATGGAATGAGATATTGTGTGAAGAATAGCATACTTTGCAGGGGTGGGGGTGGGAGAAGTCCTGGGGATGTAAAACTGAGAAGAGGAACTTTTGTTGAGCTTGGGCTTAAGGAAGTGACGAGGACTGGGTATGAAAGAAAACAAAGGGAAATCTTAGGATGGGACACTGAAGCTGGAAAAGAGTGATAGAGTTCAGAGCAATCCATCTTGTTGAATCAGGCTTGTTCCTGTTCACACATCTAATGGCTTTTGTCCAGCCAAGCTCTGTTAAACTATGGCACTTCCTTTGGGAGACAAACCCCTGATTTACTGTGTCTCTTGGACCAGGAAGCTCTAACCTATAGCCAGCTGAAAGTCTGGGTATTTTATTTTCTTCTGAATTGTTTTGTAACTGTCTTTCATCATAATTTTCCTGATAGTCGTATCAGTTATAGTAGTATAATGTTGGAGATTTGTTACCATCCTCTCAGTCCTTCTCCAAGTTGCCAGAGATATCCCTTCTCCCCTGTCCTTGCCCTGTTGGATGGGCTAGAGAAGGGTTTGCTAGAAGCCAGCTCCAGAGCAAAGGAGAGTATTCCAGCTGGCAAAGCAAGACTGCTTCAGTGACTGGAAGATGTCCAGCTGTCTTGAAAGTGAGACATCCCTCTTGGAAGTGTCCACACTGCATCCAGCAGTACTGTATGACCAACAGTGTATTCTTTTCTGCATGTGGTGGTTTATCACGCTCTTCATGCTTTATCTTGCCACCAAGACTACAGAAACTTGCTCTTGCAATATCTGTACAGAGATCAGCTCATTCAGCTCCCTAGAAGAGACTTTCTGCTTATTCAGCATATGGAGAAACTTAGGCATGGTATGGTAATGAGTTGCAAGGTGTCACTGTAGGCTAGGAACAAATCCAGGAAAAGTGCCTAGCTTTATCAAGGGTTTAGTCCCTGCTCCCTGAACAGGGAAAGCAGACAGTTTCTGTGACCAGCAGACCCCCAACTGGCATTACTGATAGCTGCTGTGCTTTCCACATCAGAGCTCTGCCAGCCAGCTCACCAAAGCTGAGTCTCTGCTCTTTTTTCCTTTGCAGGAGGCCTAGGAGAAGAGGTGTCAAGTGAAAATGCCACTTCAACCGACCACAGTGACAAAGCAGTTAAAAAGGGTAATGTGGTACCCCACCCAGACCTTTGGGTATCTTTTATTTACTTTTTTTACCCTCTGTAAAAACATATTTTTGTACTGTTTTGTACATGTGTGTGCCTCCGTGCCTGGGAGATCAGCCCTGCCCAGGCATTCTTTGCTGTTGGTGAACTCTCTGAAGGGGTGGGTTTGCCTTGTGTAATGTGGTGGGTTGACCGCAGCCAGAAGTCAAGCACCCAGTCACTACTCCCCTCCTCCAGTAGGAGAGCTTAGAAAGCAGGAAAAGCAAGAGTAAGAAAACCCACTGGTTGAGATGAAGACAGTTTAATAAGTGAATGAAAGGGGGAAAAAGAACCAAAGTGATATAGAGGCAATGGCTCAACCCCACCCACAAGCAGCCCCTGCTAGAAGAATGTGTCAGGTCTCTCCAGGGAGGAGAATTTAAAAAAATTCAGTTGTTAAAGGCAGAAAATGATCTACTAAGGAGCAATCAAGAGCTGTTGCAGAACTGGTGAGAAGAATTTGCCCAAGAGTGTGTGTTGCTGGCAAGGAATGGAAGCTTTGTGGCACAGAAGTGTGGAGCCAGAGTCCCCTGTGCAGAGCTGCTGCTGCACCAGGCACAGGAGTGCCCAGGGCAGTACCAGGTGTATGGAGGGGGGTTGTTCTTCCTTTTTTGGGAGAGCCCCCAACCTCAGAGCATCTGCCTTCCAGGATCCAGCAGCTGGCTTGGGGATGGGACAGCTTCTGAAATGGCAGGAAGGTGCTTAGGAGTAAGAGGAACAAAAGGCAAATTCCAGTTTTTGTCCTGCAGCTCAGAGCAAGGTCTTCAGCAGGAAGGGCTTGACCTGGTGAAGCAGGAGGGAGGGTTTAAAGTTCATTCTTTTCATTCCCTTATACTGCCTGGATTTCCTTCCCATTGTATTGATCCCCTCAGCCTTGACAGTAGTGGTTTGCTTACTGGTGCTTCAGCTGGAGAGATGAATAGGGGAAGAGGCTCTCAGCAGCCCCCCTGGTCACTAGAGGCAGGTCTTAGCAGGACCTATGCTTTTTAATAACCCAGCAGCCCATGTTTCTGACTTGGAAAGCAAAGCTGTGGCCGGTCTTGCTGATTTACATACAAATTGCCATCCTCTTGGGCTTCGCAGCAGTCTGCTGGTGAGCCACCATCAGTAGTCCTCAGAGTGACAAAGATGTTCACCTTGGTGTGACCCTTTAGGCCAGCACTTTCTGAAGGCATAGCAACCCCTGTGCTCTGTTATTCCTTTGCCCTAGTCCAGCTGATGAGTTGGCTGTGCAACACAGGGAGCTTATCTAACAAGTGGTGTCTGCACACAGAGGTTTGTAAAGCTCAGCTGGACTGTGGCTGCCTGGAGGGTTTGAGTTGCCCATGGCACCCCAATTAGGGGATGAACAACCAGGAAGCTTTGAGTAAGGATTTTTTGAGTAAAGGTGCCAGCACATTAAAAGTGCAACTCACGTAGGCATAACTAGTATCTGAGCAGAGCTGCAGCAGCACAAATGCAGGGCAAGGGACAGGGTCTGCCTAGAAGCCTGTCTGAATCCTCTTGCAGATTTCAAGGCCAGTGCTGAACACCACACAGCCAGGGCTCTTCTACTCTTTGTAACGAGAAATGAGATGTGTTCTGCTTTCCCTTTTGTATTTTTGCTTCTTTTCATTAAAATGAAGCGATTCAGCATAGATGGAGATCTGCACTTCTGTTTTTCCCATCCTGAGCATCCCTCCTCCAAAAGAGAGTGTCTGATCTTTATAGATTTCCAAACCACCCAAGACCTGGTATGTGAAACCAAAGTAACACTTTTCAGCCTTGAGTACAGATTTCGGCGTTAGGAGTCTGTCACCCTCTTCCAAGGCCGACTCAAATGAGCAGTTGTTGCTGTAAAACTATTCCTAATAGAACAAACCATTCTCTGCAGATGAGTGGATAGGTAGGACAAGTTGAGAATATACAGACACATCTAGGCTTGATTCCCACCTTCTGTTCCCCTTAAGTACTGTGTCCCCCCTTAAGTACTGTGTCACCATCTGTGAAGTTGCTGTTGCAGAGAGGGAGTGGCTAGAGACAGGGAAGGATGTGCTTTTACATCCTAAAATGAACAGCTTTGGCATGGTGCATATGGAGGCTCCAAAACAGGGGAGTTTTGAAAAAGAAAGAACAGTTTTCTGTAGATTAGCAGTCTCAAAGTCCCAAAAGAATCGCTGGCAAATCTGAGTATGACTTCTGGTTTGGTTTAACACCTTGCTTTTTCTTTTTATCTTTTTTCTGAAGCTCCAGGGTATTGCCTGAGGGCTGCAGGTGGAACTAAAGAGGATTTAAACAGTGTTGCCACTCTGTCTTGCAGACGGCAGGCAGAACACAACGCTTGCAAGGAGCCCGAAGAGGAAGGAATCCAAAGATGAGTCTGGGATGGATACACACTCCTCTCCCAGAGCGCGCAGGGCAACCACGTCCAGGGCTGAGAGGATCTGGCCAGGGGGAGTCATCCCCTACGTGATCGGAGGAAATTTCACTGGTCAGTAGGGAAAACACTGCTTTCTGTTTGCCGTGGGGTTTGTGTCTCAAACTGTGCAGGAAATCTCTGGAGCAGAGTTCTCCTGCAGATGACTCGGGTCCTTGGGAATCTGTCTCCTGAGGTAAGGTGGGCATGTCATTGCACAAGGAGTTGTGCACTGTGGAAACCTGAAGCTGAGGTGTGCACTGAGATGGTTCTTCTCTTGGAGTACAAGAAATACTTGAGTGACTGAGTCACTTTTCTTTAGAGGCCAGCACCTGTGAGCTGTGCTTGCCTCCTGTTTTTCCAGAAGAGAATTCTCTCTCCTGTTGGAAGAGCAGGAGCAGAAGTACTCTGGGTTCCTGACAATAGCTTTGCCTTAGTTTTGAGGAGCATCTCTAGCACTCATGAGATTCCTGGGTCTTGAAAGGTGGGCGTGTCATGAGAGCAAATTTGGCACATCACTTAGTAGCTGCTGCTCAGATTAGAACACCTGGCAGCTCTGCCAGAATGGCCTGTACCTAAAAATGTGGCATGTTTTGTATTCACAAATATTGATGTACTTAATCTGTAAAGTTTTCTACCTGTTTAATTAGAGCAGTAGATTCATCAGGCACAAGGAGAGAAAAGATGATACAGGAAGGTAATGCTATAGCTGGAAGTGGGCCCCAGAATCCAAGAGGTGTCTACAGGCATAAGATTGGCTGTTTGAAAGGTTGACTGTTCCCATATCCAGATGAAATCCCTTAGAGATTTTCCTGAAAGCCAGGCCTTCACTGTTTGCTCCTCTTGGTTTCTTTTCCAGGAACGCAAAGAGCTATCTTTAAGCAAGCAATGAGGCACTGGGAGAAGCACACTTGTGTGACCTTTGTGGAGAGAACTGATGAAGAGAGCTTCATTGTGTTCACATACAGGACATGTGGGTGAGTGATGCACACATTCCCTGCAGCTCTCCATTGCAAACAGCACTTTCAGTGACATGTGGCTTTGTAAGTCTAGCCCAGAACAGACCAGTGGCTAACTTGGAGAATCTGTCACAGAGATGCAGCTGGTCACTTTCAGTGGGGATTGCTAGGATAGTGTAGTATTTGCTCAGAAGGTGCTAAGCCTTTCTGGATTCTTTTTTCCTGGGATAACACTTAAGTGTACGTGTGCATGTTTATAGATACACACTTTTTTCTTTAGCTTTGTACTTACATGTAAGTAGATATAGTATATATAGTAAATAGATATGCAACTGCTGGCCTGTCCTGAACCCTGCCAGATGCTATGCTCTGTTCCTGTGTTTTAGAGTTCCTCAAGTCACTGATGTGCTGCATGGGTTTGTGGGTTTTCTTTTCCAGGTGTTGCTCCTACGTGGGTCGCCGGGGAGGGGGCCCTCAGGCAATATCCATTGGAAAGAACTGTGACAAGTTTGGTATTGTGGCTCATGAGCTGGGTCATGTGGTGGGTTTCTGGCATGAGCACACACGGCCTGACAGGGACCAGCATGTCACTATCATCAGAGAGAACATACAGCAAGGTAAAACCACACTTCAGGTTATTCCACCTGGCTTTTGGCTGGGTAGAAACCTTTCTTGCCACACTTGTGGAAAATGCTGGTGGTCTGAGGGTTGGGATGGAGAAGAAGAAATATTGCTGTCCTTGTTTAGAATAAGGATCAAAATAGCTATATGAATAGAAATTTTGGATGTCCAGCTGGAATTGTTGAAACAAAGGAGCATACCCATTGAATTCTAGGCTGTCACAGGGAAAAGTCGTCTTTTTTTTATTCTCTAAGAGTGGTTTGTTTCTTTTCCTTTTTGTTTGTCATCACAGGTCAGGAGTACAACTTTTTAAAGATGGAAGCTGGGGAAGTGAACTCACTTGGAGAGACCTATGACTTTGACAGCATCATGCACTATGCTAGGAACACCTTCTCCAGGTGATCATTCAAGGTTGCATGTCCTTAGGACCATTTTTGGTAGTTGTGGTTGACTCTGTGGGATATATAGAGCCTAGAAGGAGACCTCTGATCTATTGCTGCATTGCAAGGCTCGAAAAATATTTGAAAAAGCAAGGGGGGGTGTAGTATGGTGGACTCCTGTTTTCCCCTTTCCACTATATTTACTCAGTAATAATACTGGTAATCTCAGAGAGTTTCCAAAGCCTTGCTGACATTCTTTGCAGCCTTCCCAGGCAGCACATGTGTATCTGTGTGCATATCTGCCCATGTGATTGTCGGGTAATACTAAAACAAGCTTTGAATCTCTTGGTTGTCCAGCTTATGCTTTGGAGTCACAATACAGCCATCGGAGTCTCTAGAGGTTATGCTGAGGGAGAGTTGAATCTAGATCATGATCTTTAATTCCTTGGGTGGTATTTTTACCCATTTATGCATGAACTTTTGATCCTGGCCTCTGCAGCTGTGTGGTTCTGTGTGACTGGGTTTTTTCATGGAGGAGTTATCAGTCCTGCCCCAGCTAAGTGCCAGTTTCTGCACAGGCTGTTTGTCCTTGACTCCCATCTCATACCTCCAGATGGAGCCCATTTTCTGATCAGACTGCTCTACTGGATAGAGAGGTGATATAAACATAGTTATGTCCTATATTTGGAATGAGAGTTACTGGATGACCAGATTCATTTTGCTGCATTATTAGAAGCTTTCTTCCATAAATCCTACTATTGCTCTTTCCCAAGAGCTTTCTGTCACTACAGACTGTGAGTAAAGGGATTGGAAGGTACAGTGGAAGTGTTCACACTCTTGGAAAATTTTCATTGCAAAAATTCAAGATGTCTTTGTGACTTTTTACATTTTCTTACTCCCCTGTTGTGTTGAAGGGCCAAGCCTGTTGTTCTGTGCTTTTCTTTTGACAACTTCACACCAAGCAGTGGAAAATTGTCAAACATGCTGAAATGCTGCTTGTTGTGGCAGGAGGAGATGGTGTCTGGGCAAGGGTGTTTTGCAGACTTTGGAGATTTCTTTGCATCAGCCATCCAAAGCAAACAATTTTTCTTCCCTTGAAGCATCTGCTGGACCCTCCCAGCGTTTGCTAAACTCTAAATGGTTGGAATTGTCTTGCACAAAAGCAGGATTAAGTTATTACCGCCATTTATATTGTGGATGCCTTTGAGTCTGTGTCTCTTGAAAACTAGGGTACTTCAGAGCACTGCTGGACAAAAATGGGTAAAAATGGCAAGAGTCCTGCTAGGTTTAAATTGGTGCTTGATAGGATTTTTAAGTCTGTTTTCTTTAAGCTCTTTGTCCCTGTGACCCACCCTTACCCCAGTTGCAGTCTTTATGCAGTAATTGAACTGAGCCCTAAGTGCCTCTGTAGGCTGATTGTGCTCTCACCACAAATAGGCACTTAGCCACTTTGCCAAGACCTGTCTTGACATCTGCTCCCCTAGGGGAGCAATGCCTTGACCAGCCAGAGAGACTGGTGGGTGTATGCAGCTAACCCTCCCACCTCACTGAGGTTCACCAGTGCTGGCCAGTTGCAACCCAAACTGACAAAAGTCCAGGAAGATATTAAGTTCCAGCAAGTCAGTGGCTAGGAAAGGGAGGGAGTTCCTGCTTCCCCTCAGGGAAGGGCAGCATTGGGTGTGTTAATACATTAGCAGACACCAGAAGGTTGACATAAGATGGTGTGAGCACCTGACCAGTGGAGATGGGATGTGTGAGTGAGCAGGGGAAGGACACAGTCATGTCTGTGACTTACTCTCTTGTAGCAATTCTCACCTGGCACTTAGTACAACCCTGTTTTTAACTTCAGTCAATATTGATGATAGTAAATCATATGGTGCTTGCCATGGTCAAATGCTGCTGTAAATCCTGGGCCCTGTTTATTCTAAACTTTTTACCTAGGACAGAAAGGTACAGCTTTTCTGAGATTTGATGAGTCCTAGCAGTGGAAATCATTTCCAGTGATACTTTTGAGGATTGGTGTAAAGTCACCCCTTTCCATTTCATAGCAAAATATGCCTCTCATTTTTGTCTGTGGCTAGTAGAAATAGGAGTATGCACAAGAGACTGCAATGACATCAGGAACAAGTTTTTACCATTGGAATTTCTGTTCTCATCTATGTCAGAAATTTGCTTGTTTTGCAGTGTGGCTGCAGGCTTTTGTTTCCTGGTGCATTCCTTACAGCATGGCAGCAGTCTAAACTGAATGTTGCACTATCATGAAGCTATTTCTTTTACATCTGTCAAGACCTATAAATGGCAACTTAGCAAGAAGAAAGTTTAAACCTTCACAAAGCCCTAAGCAAATAGGTGGTTACCTTAATTCAGTGTCTTGCTAGTAGATGTGACAGCACAATCTGGAGTTACAAAACACGACCTCTGCAAAGCTCATGTTCAAATTAGGATGTAGGTAGCACTGCTCCCATGCCCAGGAGGCACATCTTGTATTTGCAATGCACTGTCCTAATCCTGCACAAGACATACATAGATCCTCCACAGGATTTACTGCATGAAGAGTCATGTTGTCTCTCCTGCACATGGAGATACAAGGTGGCTGCCTGCAGCTGGGTTCTTAACCTGCCTTGAGTATCTGCTCCCTTGAGTGTTGCTTAGGCACCCATATTTACCCTGTCTCCTGGGAGATGAAAGTTTAGCATCTGTTGAGATCAGCTGATAATTTCATAGCACTGGCCTGGCACTTTGCATGTTCAGGGTGCTGTGCAGATGCCAGGGATTTGTGTCAGTCTCTTGTCAGACTCTGTTCTTAGCTGGTAGGAATGGTGGGGTGTTGTGCTTGGCTTACAGCTGCATTGGGCAGCTAATGCATGTTCTGCCTGTGCCTGGACTGCAAGAGAATGGGGCATCCAGGGTTCGTGGGTTCTTCTCCTACTTCTGGGAGGAGAGTTTAGATATTTTACTCAAGCATGGTTCTGGTGTTAGACTTCCTGAGCTGCTCTATTTAATGATGTCTGCTTGTTGTTTATTAACTTCTAAGTCAAAGTATTTGCACTTTTAGAGACACTTACCAAATGTGCAACTTTACACTCCAAGTGTTTCTAAGCAGATGAGGTTTGGGTGGACAGCATGGGACTT